>JTDE01001070.1:0-14171 GCA_014338405.1 Paragonimus skrjabini miyazakii
CTTCAGGTCCAAATGGACCACGACTGTCGGTTGTCTGTAAGAGTGCCGATGTTCCAAGATCCGTCGCAAGGTAACAATATGGTCAACGCATCCCCGACCGGATCGGAATCCTGCCTGTCCTTCGCGTATCTGACTTTCTCTGGGCTTAGTGAGCCGACGTAAATGATGCCAGTGAGTAACTTGGACGCAATAGACACCAAACTGATGCCTCTGTAGTTGTGACAGACCTCGGGCCCCCTTTTCGAAAATGGGAATTACTGTTGATAGGCACCAATCACGAGATGCCTCTTCAGTCTCCCAGATCGTCTGGAGAAGTTTTTTCAGTTCTGATAACAACCTCTCGCCACCATCCTTGAAAAGAGAAGGAGGGAGGAGGTCTGGACCAGGAGCCTTATTACGCTTTAATAACTTGAGCTCCAGCACCACTTCTGCTTCCGACGGAGGATCGTTTGGAACACAATAACTGACCATTTGGGCCCCGTCTTCCACATGATCTGGGTGGGGCCAACGGAACTGTTCTTCAAAATATTCAGCCCACCTGTTAAGTTGGCGCGATTGACCGGTGCTAAGCAAACCATCTTTTTCACATAGGTTCTCACTTACACCGATTCGACGACCAGCACAACCACAGATCAGAGAAGAAAGCCTTCTGCTATTCCCAGATAAAAAGGTTCCCCTCACTTCTTTTGATTGTTCGACCAAGTGGTGCTTACGTTCTTTGCGCAGACTTTTAGTCAGCTTGCGTTTAAGTTCTCGACGGTCGTCATCATATTCAGAGCTAGGCGGGTTCAAGCGACGCTTGTTCATGAGGTTTATCGGCGTGGCGAAAATCCAGTTCTGTCGCAAATGAACAGTTCCTTCGGAACAAACCTGTTCACAACATGCTTTCATAGCTTTGGCTATTTGTTCCCAGTGTTCGTTAGGATCCTTCATCTGACTTAAACTGGGCAACTTGTTTACCAACGCCTTTCAGTAAGCGTTCTATACATCCTATTCGCTCGAATGCCAATTAAGCACCTTGCAATTACGAGCGTAGGTCCTCTGGGCAAATGACAAAGCAAAACGGGCTTGCACAACTACATTGTCCCAACCCAAGTGGCTGTTCCAAAAGGCACGACAGTCCTTAACGGAGTGGCGCCATCTGTTACTAACTGCTATATGATCCAACTGTGTCAATGACTGAGAAGCACACGGAGGTCTCCATGCAACGCAGTGTTTCTTCCTGTGTTGGAATGCGGTGCTCGAAATATACAGACCATCGGATGTGCACAGCTGCAACAGTCTTTCGCCATTATCAGTGCGTTGTGCCTGAACACCAAACAGACCTCCCAGCCGCTTCTCATCTGGAAAAAACGAACAAGCTGAGCGTTAAAACCGCCTGCCAGTATGATGATGTCTTAGTGTTTAGCTTGCCTCAGAAGGTCAACGACAACATCATGGAACGCATTTTTGGTTGCATCCGAACAGCCGTCCACCGGAGCGTACGCCGATATAATTAATACAAAACGGCTTTCTGATTTACATCGATAAACGTTTGCCGATGTATTGAGCCCAACAGCGCACAAGCGGCTACTCACTGGGATCCAATCGAGCAAGCATTGCACCGCTCTGGAACTCAGCGCGATTCCTACTCCAGCTTGACCGCGAGATTCAGCTTCCGCGTTACCAGAAACCCTGAAATAGAAGTGCTTAGATCGGCAGTTATCTGGAGTTGAGCTCAAAGGGATAACCGTACTAGAATCGTAGACTCGCGTCTCTGACACACAACACACATCAAGTTCCAGAATTGAGGGAGTACTTGCCAGAGCAGCTTGTAGACCGGCATGCCGAGGAGTGCGGACATTAAGGGCGCCAATGTTTACCAGTTGTCCTGGCCTCAGTAAACAATTATCGCCTCAGGGTACATGGAAGTTAGAAGACCTGGGAAGGGGTGAACTAGTAGGAGGAAGTTGTGTTGGGTGAATAATGTAACTATCGGGAGAATGATAACCTCTGATGCTTTCCGGTCGTTTATGCCGCGGAAGGGGGTTGACTTAAGGGACCCCACTCTGAGTCCTCGACTCAAAAGTCTGGCCTGCGAGACAACAGGATACAGGGTTTTCTTGTGGGACACCACCCGGAGCCAATGACTCAAGATTTTGACTCACTTAGCAGTGAGGGGCTTGCCTAGCTCGAGAGCGCTGTGAACAAGACAATGATGTCTCGTTCTGTGCACTACTACGCGTTGTGGATATACTCGAAGCTACATTAGGCTTTTGAAGGATCAAAAATGTTTTTCGACCGTACTGGATAATACGCCGGTGGTCACGGTCAACCGTTGGGCGATCGAAGTTTTCTTTGTTTGAGAGCACCGTTTCTAACTCCCTTTTTCCTGATACGGAAGACAGCAGTGTCGCAACTATAAAAACAGTTCTGCTGAATGCCCATAGGACCGTGCCTCACTATCTAAGCACTACTAAGCGGGCAGTATTGTGACATATAATCTTATGAATGTAACTGCCTTTCATCCGACTGCTACCCTTTAGCCTTTGACAAGGTTGCACCTGGAAGGACCGAAATCCTAATCAACATAGCTCGCCGGATCAAAACAGTACACTATACCGACCACCTTGCCAAGGTCGAGTTGGTTATTTATACATCTGAATTATGTGTCCAGTATGTTTCCGATGGAAAACGGTCTACGTTATCAGGTGATTGTTTCTGTCTACGGTATGGTGTGAACCTGGGTAACATGTCCCACTCCATCATTAACAACATGCGTCTTGTTTTGTTTATTGCTTATTGACCAGTGGCTGTTCAGTCCAGCTGATTAAAGCCACGATCAATGCCTAAGTGTGCCACATGTATTCAAGCTAGTGGCTGCTTCGCCCAGTTGACCTAAGCTATGACCAAAATTGACAAGAACACGGGAAAAATCAGAATAAACTTGAATTTGGACCGCTTAAGATAAGTTATAACGATCTTCTTCATTTTTGGCCAAAAATTAGATAATGTACTGGCAGCCGCCAGTGAGGTCTTCAGCCGGCGAAAACATAGACCAAGTCATCGGAATCATAAGCTGAAGTGGTGGAAATGGGAATCAATGTTTTTGTCGGATAAATAACGAGCATCATAGTTGGTCATTGCCTGTCAAATAAATGAGCACTGACTTGCGTACACATGGCAAGCTACATTCAGGCATAGTCAATAAGCAGAGAAAACAAAATACGCATGATGATAATGATAGAGCGGGAAGTGTCACCCAGAGTTAAACCACACCGTAGGTAGAAACAACCGCCTGATGACGTAGACCGTTTTCCGCTGGAAATACTATCAGGGAAATAAGCTGGACATATAATTCAGATGTATAACAAACCTACAAACGTAGCCGCATAGGTTTCATTAGGAATTCATGTGCTATTTTGTGTTCAATGCCATGCAAATGCAACGTGTTCGAAAATTAAAAATTCAGTTAAATCTCCAAAACCACAAGAAACTGATAGTCTCTGCTATATGTGGATATTTATTCTACTACGAACATTCCGATAGGAGCATTTTCAGAACATAAAATCGATTAGGAAAGGCAACTAGGTGTTTTTATCGAAAAAATGACGATACATTTTTCCCAACAAAAGTGCAAATATGAACCATTTTTGGGTATATGTGATTTTTCTCATTGCAACACACCCACTTTTCTGGAGAAAATCTATATCTTTGTCCCGTAGTATGCATTTTATTATTTGATGAAATATTTGAATAGTCGCTTTTCGCGCCCAAACGGCTGTTTACAACTGGTTTTGGCCTTGAAACACCATACCGTCGAACTGCACAATTGCCGATGGAGGTGCACTGACTAGATCCCCCAAATGCCTTCGATTCTTTCAACTGGTGGCTTTTAGCTTGGTAGGTATTAAAAGATGGAATATCGTCTACAATGTGTCGATGGATGCAGATGATTCTAGGTGAGAGGTCATGCAGAGAGATTGTGAGGACTACTGTCATGTGAAGGGCCTGCGGTTATTGACCTACCACAATATTCAATCCTCACCCTGCTGCCGTTCCCGCAACATATGAATGACTTACGCGTGTAACTTAAAATTTGGCTCACATGTCCTTGTTTTCAATGTTTACTCGAATTTTCACTTGGTTGTTTTTCTTTTAACTGAAAAATTACATAAGATTACAGTTATTTGTTGACAAATGACGCGCTAACATATTACGTACAATATTGTTCTCATTATATAACATTCTTCTGCTTTGCCCTGCCTCGAGTCTGAATTACTGGAAATCCACTGTTTTATATTGCATTTTGCTTGCTCCCGTCGACAGTGACTCATGTAACGTCCAGCAATGCTGGGACTGAGCAGACCGACCGAGACATTGAGAACTTGCTTCCGTTATAAATGCAAGATATCCGCATAAAACGGTATACAGTGCTATCAGCGGCAGAAGTTGTCACAATTTGACCACAATGATCTCAATGAATGCCGGTATAAGCGGCTAGCTTCTTCATCTTTTCATTTAATCTACATGAGCTGCAGGTCTAGCAAAAGTAGAGGTACCACTTCGCCCGTGACTGGTCTCGTGCACATCACAAAAAGTGGAGCGACGCAGAGAACCAGTGATTTCTGACGCGTGTCTCTTCGTAACTTTATCTCTGGCAGAAGAACGGAACTACGCAACTTCATCCGGTATTTACAAGGGAGCCATGCGACAATTCATCACTACTCATTTCTTGTTTTTATCCCAACTTCACCTGCTGTTTCTTTGCCAGTTAAAAGACGCTCGATATGCTTCCGTTTGAACTGCATTTGCTTATTCCTCTCAACTGCCAGGTGTATTTGGATAGCTTCGTTTGTATCATCAACCATGCTGGTCATTGCTGGTTTCTCATTTGCTATTCAGAAAAGTTCATCTGCTTCAAAAGCAATTCTAGCCTGAGATATGGTTGATGTAACGTCAGCTTTACAATTAGGTAAAATGTTTTTATATCAAGCCACTGCTGGTATATGGTCAGTGTTTGTGTTCAAACGGTCACTGAGTTCAGTGCAAGGCTAAGTTTACGAACTCATCCTGAATGTAAAACCGGCCTGAGTTGATTACCTGTGATCACTTCTGCAACTCACAAATGGTGTTGCAAAATTTAGTGTGTAAGCCTGGTTTATAACGTGTTTAGTGGTCGACACGTTGGTCATTTGTGCGTTTAAAAAACACTGTGATTCTATGGTGCGCTTCCGAACTCGTCTATAAACTCCTGAAGTATAGAATCTCCGGGCATTACTCATGTAAGTCCCCACACAGTGGCGAATAAATTAACAAGCGGAATGGGAATTGACACTCAGGCGAATTTTCTTAAATTGCAGGCACCGTTGTTTTCTGGTTCCGAGCGACGACATGCTATTCAACTGCATTATGTATTGGTTTGATCGAATTAATTGACCCAATATTGTCCGGTGAAGTTCTGTGCAATTTTCCTGGACGGAAATAACGATTTTCAGCGATTTGTTCACAGACTCGATGTTGTAGACTCAAGTCATCAGCATCCAGTCCGTTTGTCCGTTTCGATGTCAACGGTTTTCTGTTGACTTGAAAGGCAATCACTGAGAACAGAGTGTAGCAATGTTCTTGGGGGTTTCAAAGAATACCGAGAACGGAGCAAAATACTAATCTGACAATTTCTTAAGCAAGTAGGAATCTAATCACACTTTGAAACGGTCCTTAGAGGAGCAATTAAAATCTCTGATGGAATTTCGTTCCAATGGTTGATAGCCCTCTGAGAGAAAAACTGTTGCCTAAGGGAGGTCCAAGGTCGAAGCTTATGGAACTTATTGTCGTGACCCCTTCGACTGTTATCACCTACTGAGGTAAAGAATTGCTGCACGAGTCCTGCGCTAAAGAAGTGTAAGGATTAGATCGCCGCGGCGTCTTTGAAACTCAGGTGGATAAAGATCAAGATTTCAAGACGAGATTCGTGAGAGAAATGCCGCAAGCCAGTGACCATTTTGGTGGCAACTCGCTGGACACGTTCGATGACGAGCATGTTCTGCAGGTATGGGATTTAGCATTGAACCTATTTCGTGAAAACTTCATAAATTACGAAACGGTTGAAAAGCGTATACCGAAGCAATTATTTGAACATATCCATAGAGAAAGATCCGGGGAAGCGATCGACAGAAACTTGTTGCGATCTATTATTCGTATGTTGATCAATTTGAGGGTAACGAGGATTGCCTAACCCTTCACAGTTTGTGCAATTGCCATCCAGTTTGGTTTACATCTGCAAGTTGTTTATCTGATACGTGAAAATAGTTTACGGTTTCACTGTTGACACCATTCTTCAGGTTTCTCAACACGGTTACTTCTAGTGGAACTCTTCCATCAGAGCCTTCTAGGCTGTGATCCGTTTCTGATGCAAACATCCGTTCTGACTTTTCTTCATGCATTGCTATTCGTTATTAACCACTACTGTGTGCTAAACGTTCTAATGCTGGCTATCCAAGTCAACACGGATCGATCGGTCCCTCCGTGTTTGTGACTGAGTTAAGGCATTTCCAACCACGAGCCTTTTATTATGGACCAAGCTGAACTATGGGTTCTGTAACCCTTACATGTGACCAGACGATCAATGTAGCGGATATTGCTTGTCACCGTTATACCCCGGTCTGACCGTGAGCGTCGAAAACCGTTCACATGAAAACTTTTGACCCTCCTGTTTGTTACCGGGGTAGACCTTATCAATCAAATTACAAGCTAACTCAATAAATACATGGCGCTGGACCTTGTTTTATTCCTTGTAGTTTATGTGAAGCACCTTATCCATTCTACTTTCTCTTTTCTCTCTTCAATGTTGTGTCAATAAAATCAAGCGAAATCTGATGTGCATATGAAGCCGGACTGATTTCACGTGACCTGTGATTACACACATGGTTGGAGACACCATCTCCCGCATTAACTTGTCGCCGGGACGAAAAACGTTCAACGCCTGCATGTAAACGTGCCTGGTTTCTGCTCCATTACTTTTGCTTCCATTTGCAGCCAGTATCTAGTTTAGACTCATAAGAATAAGGCTGGCATGTGTGTGATCTTTTCGGCTACCTTGGCGTGGAGGTCGGGCTTGTGCGTTGTTTCGATCCGGCTGGCTGCACTGACTGCGACCTCGGTCGTTGCAGGTTCAACCATATCAGATTGGCCAAAGGGGAGCGGCCAGACAAAAACAGACGCGTCCGTTGTAAGTAGTTCGTTGTGTATGGTGTCATTGTGTTGCGTTTTCGTTCCGTTGGTTATTTTCTTTTTTGCCTGATCTGATTATCTGTTTTTTCGATTGGTTTGTCTGCAAAGTATTGTCTCTGTATGAATGTGCAGAATGTCTTGGGTTGTGACTGTGGAACATGTTCCAATTGGTTGATGCTAATGCACATGTGTGCGCGTGTGTCGCCTGCTGCCTTACGTTACAGGCTCTTGAGCAAAAGGCTTTGGTTGAGGGCCCTAATTGCTCTTCTGTTTAGGTCTGAACGTCCTGGCTGTAATATAAGCCCACAAAAACCATGACTGTATAACAAAGACCGAATACCGTGAATATGTCCGGTTTAGTCATGAGAAGAAGCGCGTAGCAAACAAGCTTGTTTTCAGTGTTTCATCATCAGGCTAAATACAACACATTTATATGGGGTCGACAGGGGTAGTACATTAACGGGGTGAGAGGTGATAGACATTAATATCAAGTTAGTCAGATTCATCAAATGGTTTTGGCAGATCGGTACTCCTACGTAACAGATCGATCCGAGTTATCGATACACGGCCAAGGGAGGTTCAATGCTTTGACCGGACGCTCTTGTGAATATAACGGGGGTGAGTGTAATCGAATTGCGATGGCTTCTGCGATGGATAATAAACGACCTCTGACCCATTTCGATTGCAATCCATAAACTCGATAGATGGGTTTGAACGACTCAGCCGGGTTAGCCACATGGTTCAATTCGACCAAGTGTGCAGCGGCCGCTGATGAGCAAGTCTTCATCGATCCTCTAGCTAGCCACGCTGGATGATGCTCCCGCATGCGTTCAGATAGTCACCTTGTTGTGCGGCCTATGTGGCTTGTTCCACAGGAACAAACGAAACGGTAAACACAAAAAGAAGCAGCATGTACAGGCGGTATATTTTTCAGCTGGGAACGCAAAAGTGGTGTGGAGTTAAATCGTATACGTAATTGAGCTGCGAAATAGGTTTTGTTAATTGCCACGTTGAGTCTCCTAGTTACATTCTCAGCGTTGCTGTCGCCTTTGAAAGGCAACGTAATATAGACAGACTTTTTGTCTACGGTTTGCGGTACATCTATCTTTTTGCTAATTATCATGTGTTTAGCTATAAACTTTTCTGGATAACCGTTTTCAAGGAGTGCGTCAAATACCACACTGCATCGGCGGTCGCGCAGGATAAACCGGGTTGCCCTATCTGCTGCACACGGCAGGGTGGGAAGGCAAAAATATGCTACTACCAATCACTCGCCCTCATACTGTCCTCCCAACATGAATCTCCGAGCAGATAATGCCCACTCAAGTTTCAGTTACCCTAAGAGCAACCTGAAACAGGCCCGGGGACGCAAGACGCTCTGTGTTGGAGCATGGAGTGTGCGCACGCTGCTGCAGCTCCAAAGAACGACCAGAACGGCGCACTGCACTGATCGCGATGGAACTGCGTCGCCATGTGATCAACGTGGCAGCCTGGAGCAAGCAAGGCTTGCGAACTATGGTAAGTTATGGGAAGCATGTGCTGGGTAAACTTTCTACTGGGTAGGTTACCCGACAGACGGTGCTCCGGAGCAGGGTGTCTGTTTGGCAGTCGCTGATCGCATCAACGCTTTGATGATAGGCGAACCGCACGGCATCAGCCTTCGAATGCTGTCTATGTGCCTACGACTCGGTCTAGGTAAGTGTGCGTCATTTATAAGTGTTTATGGTTCCGACTATGTGTCACACTGATGATACAAAGGACCAGTTCTATGGTCAGCTATCCGCCCCAATCCGGTCGGTGCCGATGACTGATCGACTGTTTGTTTTGGGTGACTTGTACGCTTGGGTCGGGCGCGACTCGGTAGCTTGGTCGGGAGTCTATGGACCCTACAGCACTGGTTCAGTCAATGAGAACGGTGATCGTCTGCTCCGCCTGTGTGCTACTCACGAGCTGGCTATCACGAACACCCGATTCCAGCTGGATGCGAGCGACGTCACGACGTGGACCCATCCATGAAGCGGTCATCAACATTTGCTTGATTACGTGATTGTGCGACAGCGCGACATTCGTGAAGTGCGTATCACGCGAGTGATATGCGGCGCTGAATGTTGCACCATACATAGACTGGCCAGGACTAAATTATTCATCCATGTACGCGAGTCTGTTTATTGTAGATCTTCCGGAAAACGGCAGAAGTTAGATATCGAACAACTGAAAACTGTAAGATAAAGACTGCTTTTCAGTGTGCGGTTGCCGCTCGTCTGCACGACGCTCCTCTATCCACTACCCCTGAGGGTATGCGGCAGTTGATCAAGGAACGGATCACGACGACAGCCACTGAGATGATTGGTGTCAAACGCCAGAAATCTCCGAACTGGTTTGATGACAACAACGCGGTTATCGCTGAAATGGTACTAGAGAAGAGTAACGCGTTTGCTGCCTCCCCGGTGGACCTGGACAATGAAGCAAAGAAGGCGACGACTGAGCGGTCCGCCGGGCTGGTTGCAGCATTGATGCACGGGAGAACATTGGCGGCTGAGTTTGCAATACCTGAAATGCGACGGATATCGGTCGTGAACTGAACGATGTAATCCAGATGGCGGGTCTCTCTAGGGGAGAACCCGCCTGTTGTCAAGCGTAGGGTGTGCGTTAGCGGCTTGTGATATGCGAAGACGATGAAGTCCCGGTCTTCAAGAATATTTTAAGAATGGCCGACGCCGAGATATACCATCAACATTTCCTTTCCGAAAGCACTATACCGCGACTCAGTTGGTTGTAAACGTCTAGAGGAAAAAGCTAGTGGGCACCAGTCGTCCAGTCGAGTTGCTGTTGTAAGACCGCTCCCACAGCATCGTTTGATGCATCCACGGTTAGCGCTGAATGAGCGGAGGAATGATGACGTGATAACAATGTTACGTTGGCGAGAGCTGTTTTAAATTAATAAAGGCTTTTTTGCGGCCGTTGTGAATATAAATGAGCGAACCTTGCTTCTGAGCAGGTCTCTGGGCGGTTGCATTAAATGTGCATGGGTAGGATTGAAACGGCGGTAAAAATTTGCCGACTCATCAAAACGACGGAGTTGCTTGAATGATGTCGACCCCGGGTAGTCCTTTATTGCCTGCACCTTGTCTGGGAGAGGTTCGATCCCGCTCGTGGATATACAGCGACCTAGGAAGGTTATGCTGGGCATCCCAAACGAACACTTAGCTAGGTGTATGGTCACCCCATGATGCGACAAACGAGGGAATAATGAGCGTAAATGGGCGCAATGTTCTTCCTGTGAGGAGCTAGGGACCAAGATGTCATCCCGGTACGGATAAACCCCGTCCAGTCCCGGTCAAAGTCGTCAGTAAAACGTTACAGCGTTGTTCGGACCAAACGGCATACTTAAAAATGTAAAATGTCCGAGAAGTTTTATGATCGCTGTCTTTGAGATGTCTTCGAGGGCTACGACGATCTGGTTATAAACACGCACTAGGTCAATTTTTTGTACATCTGCAGTCCTGATTAATTTGCTGTCAAGACCTGAATATGATATATTGAGTACCTATCAGAAGAGTTCGTGTTGTTCAATGCTTGATAGTCGCCAGTCGTTATCAGTCTTCTCAGGCAACATGTGCAACGGCGAAGCCCATGGACTATTAGACGGACGGATAATACCAGGTTGAAGCATATGCTCAAATTCAGCTCAGACAATTTTCAGCTTATCGGGAGCTAAATCGCATGGATGACTTCAAACTGGGTAAAAGTTTCCCACAAGGCTCGCCAGCTACGGGATTGGCTAGCACTGGATTGATCACAGACGTACGCGACAGCTTACCCCCAACACTGAATCTTGTCGAAGATCAGTTAGGCGCGATCGACATGCATCGAACAACAAACCGAAATGTCGGAGGAAGTTGATCCCATTAATAGGGAAAGGTATATCAGCAACCAAGAAAACCAAGCGAAAATCGCGTCGAAGACCAAAGGTTAGACTCAACAGTCGATGACCGAAGGTTCTAATAGGTGTACCGTTTGCTGCTCGGAGTGAAGTGTCAGATTCTGATCGCGCATCAATTACTGTATGCAGGATGGCACTAACTTCCGCTCCTGTATCGATTAGGGAGTGCATTTCAGAGGTCAAATTTTTTAGAAAGAAAAGGCGATTGTTGTTTGATTTGGCTGTGGCTGTCGTTGCTAAGACATATCGACTTGCTAGTTTAAACGTTTGTTACCAAGACGGCTGCATGGTAATCGGCATCGTTCAGCGTTATCACCGTATGTCTCATGGTACCAACAAAGATCACTATTCTTTAGTTCAGGTGGTGATCGAGTAAGCGTCGGGGGAATTTTTGATGGTGACTTAGTCCGGCAGCTCAAGTCTCAGCTGAGCTATCTCGGCGTTTTTTCCCAAAGGGTTGCGTTCACGACATTCAAGTGCCTCACGCAGGAATGCTGTTTCGATGTCCCCGGTTGTTAACAAATTATCTGCGGGACTGATGGAGTTGACCACCTGCCCCGCTGATGGTGAGTGTGTCGTGTCTCGAGAAGGTTTATCTACTACATTAGTCGAAGCCGCTAGCTCACCTAACGGACGTGAGGGTAACACGGACAATAACCCCTGCGTATACTCAGGCAGTTGTTGCATCCATAACTCTTGCAAAAGAGGCTCTGGTAACTGCGACTTAAATAATGCCTGTTGCATTTCTCAAAGAAGAACCGATGGTTTCTTGTCCCCTAACTGTAACCACTAGAACAGTTTCTGCAGACGGCTGTGTTTCTTTGAGAATAGTACGGCTAGCTGACTCATAGCGATCAGCTGCTGAGCTTAGTAAGGTATAGCTAACCAGGTTAAGCATATCTTGAGGAAGGCATGGTATACGCTGCGAGAACTTGTTCGAATCGCATGTTAGACGCCAGTTGCTGAGCTCTATTTCCAACAAGACGAACTACAGTTCTGAATCAAGATCCCCAAAACCCGGAACAGCTAACGTGATCAGTGACACGGAAGACGAGAATTCAGACTTGGTCCCCTTAATACCCTTGGCAATCGAGTGAGTGCGAACGACATACAAAATTTAAATAAATACTTGTACGCTATAAGCACTGGAGACGTAATGTGAGGGGGAGAAATACAGAACTCGAATGCATGCTATAATGTACGACTTACGAGGGCTCACCAATTTGTGGGATCAAACGAACCGAAGACGACCGGTTGAAAATAACGCAACGAGTAATAATAATATATATTTCTCAACGCATTTATGGGAAACACGCTCGGATGTGCGCGATTATGACAGATAATTACGTGCGGTACAAAGCAACAAATGGATGTAAAACAAGATAAAAATGAAATCTGTTAACAAAAGAAGACGTAATCAGAGGGAAAATAATCATAGTTTACAACGAAAGATGGTAGTTCGTCTGTTCCACAGCTTCAGTCCAAAAGACGAGATGTTACATTAATTTACCTATTACAAGGTTAGGTGAAGACAACCTTCCAAATACTTCAAGGAGTATATTTCCATTTGAACATCACTCAAAATTGATCGCAGCCGTCGCATTCCCATAAACTATCCAGTCGGCCCCTCTCGAAAAGGAGCACTAGACTCGAGTTTTGCTCTAGTTAGGGCTCGTTAGTAGTGCATATCATCGCCACTGCCGTGACTTGAACCACGGACACGCTGTCCATGAGGCAGCCGTGTTTACCACCGCGCCATTGACCTCACATTAGGCACGACTGAATTATCATATGTGAACACTCAAACACTTTCGCTTGTGAGTAATGATCAGGTTGCCCGATCGTCTCGAAATGGAGACACAGTAACTGTCCTGTGAGCTTCAATCGATAGCCCTTGATTAGGACTTCCTAGACAGGTCAGAATCTCCGATCTCATTAAACCTGCTAGGAGTATATTGTTGACCTGCGAGGTCAATGCGAGAGTGAACGAGTAGCAAGACGAAACGATAACAAAGGAGGACGACAGGCGAGCAGGCAGCGGGGTCGTACGTCTGAGTGCGCGGGGTACTTGTCGGTATCATTACTGGCTTAAAGAAGTGTTTAGGTGCATGCAAAAGTTGGAAGCAGAAAGAGTACAAATGGCAATCATATCACTACCACAGTAAGCAATAAACGAATAGGGTGGCTACAACGGATATATATAAAAGATGAGTATGAATAAACGGTAGACGTATCAATAAATGTAGAACGACTCAGTGACACTTTAAAGGTCCGTTGAACCAAGTAGGTTACCACGGGAGAGAAGGACACCTTCTGAGAGTAGGTTCGGAAAACGATCGATAGGTACTTTCATACATGTCGCGAAATGCCAAACGGTGAGCGTCGGTGGATCAGCAGATACGCGGAGTTGCAATATTTCACCGTACAATTAATGCGCCAGCCCGAGACACCGCACAAGAGATGGAAACAGAGACGGTGCATGGTAACTCCTGTTTATTCTTGTTGCCGGTCAATTTCCAAAATAATGGTGACGAACTCAAGCAAGTGTACGGATGAAGTTAACGAAACGGTAGATACGAAAGCGTGCGAAAGTGAATTACACAATATAACTTTGAGCTGTGGACACTGTTACAAGCAATCTACAGTAACTGTTCACCATAAATTCTAGCACACTGAGTCTGCTGTGTGTTGGAAGAACGTTCCTCATGAATAACATAGGAATTTCAAGGAATTCGGTTCTTCCAACGTAACAAAATTGACTGTTGCCACGGTAAACTCCTGGCAACAACGACCACGTACAAGTTGAAGACAAAGTGCGCGATGACAAATTGTGTAGTAATTCAAACAGCAGACAGGTAGGTTATATGCACAATGAGCTTAGCCGTAAACGAATGGACCCTCGCTGCCGACAGAGGAGAGGGAGTCGATGCTGTTTATCTTAACTTCTCCAAGGCCTTTGACCGAGTGAAACACTCTGTTCTACTCGACAAGCTTTACCGCTGCGGTGTCAAGGGCAACC
>JTDE01001070.1:16907-26995 GCA_014338405.1 Paragonimus skrjabini miyazakii
CGATGTGTAACTAAGTAATAACCGTGGCGACATAGTTTTTATTAGCAATTACTGTGATATTTGGTGTACAATGCGCTGTGAACACACGTGGTTGAAAATTACAAATTCTATTATATCTCCAAAACCGCGCAAAATTGAGCGTTTCTGCGAGATGGAAAGGTGTATTCCATCACGAAAATTTCAATGGAAGCAGTTTCAGGACGTCAAATCGATTAGGAAAGCCAACATTATGCTTTTGTCAAAAAAATGGCGACACATTTTTTTCGACAAAAGTGCAAATATGGGCGATTTTTAGATACACCTGTTTTTTCCCATTGCAACACCACTAGTATACTCGAAGAAATCTTTATATTTGTTCCGTAATACGCATTTTAATATTTCATGAAAAACTTGAAAAATATCTTTTCGCGCCTAAATGGCCGTTTCCAACTCGTTTCGGCCTTGGAACACCATACCGGCGAACTACACAATTGCCCCACAGGGCTCCATCCTTGGGCCAATGCACTTCTCTATTTTTATCAACGACTTGCCGTCCGTTGTTTCGTCCCCACTGCTACTGTTTGCCGACGACATCAAAATCTGGCGCATTGTGCGTAACAGTTCCGACGCGAGCGGCTTGCAGGCTGATATTAGTGCACTTTAAAACTGGTCTAAATCTAACTTCATCGAGTTCAATACCAGCAAGTGCAAAGTCATGCATATCAGGCACAAGCACAAATTCCCTTATTACCTCGGTGTAGTCCTGCTCCAAGTCACGGACAGAGAAAAAGACCTTGGCACTGTTGCGACACGCCACCTCACGAGTTCTCCCAATACTGAGGCCAGTGCCAAGAAAGCCAATAGCGTGCTAGCGCTTCCGAAGCGTCTGTTTAGAAAATTTGAGCGATCATGTTTCCACCACCTGTATAACTGCTTTGTTCGTCCTCACCTCGAACAGGGAACCATTGTTTGGCCTCCTCATTTACAAAAGGACAAACTAATTCTGGAAACTGTTCACAGGCGTGCGACAAAAGCAGTCCGTGGGTTGGTTACGAAGCTCTACACCGAGCGGCTTCGCGAGCTTAACCTCTTCTCTCTGGAATACCGCAGACAGAGAGGTGACCCAATTTCGGCGTTCATGATTATGAAGACCCCTAACCATCCGTGCAGATCCATGATTGCGTGTGCGGATACTGGCTCACTCAGAGGACATTCATTAAAAATAAAGTGCCAGTACAGCAGACTCGAGCTGAGGCACAGTTTCTTCTCGGTTCGGGTGTGCAAAGCCTAGAACTCCCTGCCAGAACATATCGTTAACGCCACGACAGTCGCTGCGTTCAAATTTCTTCTGGATCGCTACTCCAACACTTAATCCAAATCTCAGCATACTATTCTGTAAACAGCCACCCCTTGATACAACCAAGAAAGTTGCGGCGTGCAACTACCCCTCTGGTACAGAGATTCTTCGCCCGGAGAAACGGAACCATCAAAAGCCGTGGTTTTCTACTTCCGTCTGTCACCCATTGAACCCATTGAACCCATTGAATATTTTGTAACAAGGGAGCCAAAAGGTAACATACTCTACACAAGTACCTAAACAACTGATGCAAGTTGTTGAGGAACTACCGAACGGAACCCACAGTCTGCACAATCAGCTAGAATTCATCTCATGGAAATTCATTTTTTGCTACTTTCCGAACTGTTCACTCACATTGGATCAAAATTATCAACCTTGATACAATGGGACTACGCGCGGTGTTTGACATTCTCTGATGTATTTTTCTTTTGGATATGCGTCGTCGATATCGCAGGTAACGAATAAAGTGTAGTGCTTTGGGTGAAAGGTCAGGTGATATTTTTGTGGAGTAGAAAGCAGACACCATTCTTTTCACCGGGCAACCTCGCTGAGCCGCATTTATGTTCATACGTTGAAATTAGGATGCATATAATTTCATTGAAAGCGTCTGTTTGCAGGGCTTATTTGACAAAACAGAAATACTAGTAGTTTGTTGCTGGGGTTTCAAGCGACAGGAGTTTTAAACGCTCCCAGCTTCATATTCTGTTTATTGCTAGTTTTCATACTAGTTTCACTACATGCGTTATATATTCACTCGATTTTTGGAATTGTCATACCCTTCAAAACATTTTCATATATTCGTTACGGAAGTTTTAGGATGTCTTTCCTGGTAGCGGTTCCTGACACACGCAGTGTTTACCCAAACGGCGCCGTTATCATTTCCCCCCCAGCGACTCAGTGATACACGGGTTCGAGGCAGAAGCCCAAGGGTCCCGGATGCAGTCGGTTTTTCTTGTTGAATGTCAAGCGGGCGTCTGTTGATCTGAAAGGCATTCAGTGAAAACAGGGTGTAGCACCGCTCTTGTGGATTATAGTAAATATCACGAAACAAACTAAGATTACTCGCATAAAAGGATTTTCGGAAAACGAGAGTCAAATAATACTTTAAAGCGATCGTTAGAAGCGCTACTGACGAGCTCAGCATGAGACTGTTCCAGAAGTTAACAACCTTGTAGAAAAAACTGCTGTCTAAGAAAGGTCCGAGAACGAAGCTTGAAAAGCTTCATGTTATGTCCTCACCGACCGTCATCATTCGCTACGGTGAAAAACTGATGACCGAGGCCTACACTAAAGAGGAAGTGTGTGAAAATTAAATCACCACAGAGTTGTCGAAATTCGAGTGGGTATAGATCAAGACTCGTACGCGACACTACTGAGACCTGTGACTAGTTTGGTAGCCACGCACTGGACACGCTCAATGGCTAAGGTGTCTTTCTTCAGGCCGGTATAAACGACGTGATTAGCATACTCGAGGAGCGGTCTTATATAAACCCCATAAAGCGTTTGGAACGCTCTCTTGTCTATCCGGGGAAAAGTGCGCTTAATCATCCAACGAGTAGCAAACCCTTCTTTCGCTGCCATCTCGTGATGACGCGCAAAATATTGGTTAGATGACAGCCAGAAGCCCAGATCTTTCATTCAGAACGATTTTCATGATACCTACTGTGCGGAGTGCACTATGAGTCACGAAGGCGTTTCCAGAATCTTCACCGAGTGACATATGTGCACACATGTGTTCCGATAAAAGGAAGTGCACAACTTGCGCGACACAACTAAATCGTCCGCCTTCTAAATTGCGCTTTGAAGTGAGCAGTGGTTCTGGTCCACGGAGCCATAATCCAGAAGTAATGAACCTAGGTAGCTCCCCAGCTTGATTGAAGTTTCGGAGTGTGGACTTCCTCATTGGTTGTTGTAACCAGTAACAGATAAGATCAAAGTTGAGCAAGTAGTGATCACTGTGTCCAAGTGGCGGGTTGATGATCACTCTGTCTACCAGGTGGCTCTCATTAATAGTGACTAAGTCGAGCAAAGAGGGAGTCTGACCAGGACGATGCCGCGTCGGGGCGTTGACATACTGTGTCCACGCTCTCCGTCGTACCAACGTCGATAAGGAAGTCGAGAATCCGCTTCCACATTCCTGGCGAGAAACTGATGTCCAGTTTATCTTGGGAGCATTGAAGTCGCCCATAAGAAGCATATGAGTAAAGTGTCGTAATCCTAGAAAGTTGCCTAGGTTCGCAAGAAGAGTGTCATCGTCGGAGATGTCAGATAAAGAACTGTAAATGACCCCCACCAGGATTGAGTCTGGGCCGCACAACGTTACGGAGCTGTTTACATGGATTTACAATAATAATGTTTGGCATTAAGTTTCACTACATTAGGTCCGTTGAAGATGTTTCTTCTTGGACGACAGGGAAATTCCAACAAATCCGGTACCTCTGTTGTGCCAAGAAAGATGTTACCACGGTTAGACCACGATAACAACGACCATATGAAAGTAGAAGACAGGGCCCGCGAGGACAAAGCGTTGTGTTGATTCAAGCAATTGACGGGTAGTCTATGTGGCATTAAATAACAGGTTTGAAAATAGGCTTCGAAAAGACGTCCGGTTGTCGCAGAATAGAAGAGTATGTAATATCTGTGTGCGTTCCATTTTGTTTTATGGTTAAGAAACGTGGCCTGTTCAGAAAGAAGATATCGACAGGCTTGCTGTGTGTGACCATCGTTGTCTCCGCCAGTTGACCCATATTAAGTGGACTGATCGCGTGAGTAATGTGGCCGTTCGCCGGCGCGTATTCTGTAACTCTCGGGATGCGCGATCATTCGGTCAGTTACTCAGAGTACACAGCTTGCGATGGTTGAGTGACGTACTCCATATGTCATCTGGCCGTTTACCGTACCGGGCATTACATACTGAGGCCACCAACAATTGGGTAAAACCGCGTGGTGGTCAAGCAACAACGTGGTCACGAAATGTGAAGACCTTGACTGCCCCATTGAGCAAAGTGGGTAGTTGTCGCCAGCCTGGCTGGGGTCGTCGTGATAACTCAAATCGCTGATTAAAGATGCTATTCGAGATGGCACTGTGTCGCAGTCAATGGCATACATACATCCATACTGTTTTTAGTTCTTTCGCTTGGACTTCTTTCATTAATTTTCAATTTTCTCAGTAACGTTTTTTTCTAAGATATTCCACGTCACTGTTGAGGTGAGCGGCGGCCCGCGCCACAGTACCTTTTAGTCAGACTCATGGCTGCTATGATGATGATGATGGTTTGAAAATAGGTGTAGAAACCAAAACATTTACAGATCACAGACGCTCCAGTTGCACAGTTATGCTTCCGTCAACAGCCGACTTTTGTGGCTTAGTTCTGTCTTATTTGAAAAATTGGTAATCAGTTTTATATATGTATATATATGTATACATATATATATATATCGCACAAAGAAGGGGCGACCAACCGGTTAAATGTACTTAGCACGAGATAACCACGTAAACTGCCAAACACGATGCAATAAACTGATGAAAATTATTCGACTGACTTGACCGGCTCATCCCCCATCGCTCTCTCATAATTGGCCTACAGACCCCTCTTGATCCCCATTTATAGTGATAACTCTTCAGGTTCCAAAGCAAATATAGATAATCATAGTAACGCTATGTCGGTAAATCCCACCTCTTACCATCCAGCGTCAGTTTCCCCTCGTCATTCGCTCAGCCATAGATTGGGAATTCATATAGGTACTTTCAACGTTCACACGGTAAAACAGATAGATCAACGGCTCGCTCTCGTTGAATGTCAATGTCTACTGCATTCCAGGGTCTAGAATCCACGACAGTAAACGTGTGGAAGTAACAGCACCCATACTGTCTATCCGATACTGGTAATACACTTCGGAGGATTCTACGGCCGCCGTTACCGGTCCTCATCATCATAGCAGTCATGAACCTAACCAAAAGGTGTTGTGGCTTGGGCCGCCGCTCACCTCAACAGTGCCGTGGAATATCTTAGAAGAAGACGTTACTAAGAAGGTTGAAAATTATTAAAGAAAGACTAAGCGGAAGAACTAAAAATGGTATGGATACAGGTACGCCATTGACTGCGATACACTGCCATCTCGGATGGCGTCTCTAATCAGCGATTTGAGTGATCACGAGGACCCCAGCCAGGCAGGCGACACCTACCCACTCTACTCAGTAAAGCAAACAGGCTCTCTGTATTCGGTGACCACTTTATTCGTTGACCACCATGTGGTTTCATCCAACTGCTAGTGGTCTCAGTATATAGTGCTCGGTACGGTAAACGATCAGATGACGTACGGAGTACGTGACCCAACCATCGCAAACTGTGCACCATGAGTAGTTGATCGATTGATCGCGCATCCGGATCGTTCCTGAATACGCGTCGGCGAACTGCCACGTTGCTCACGCGATCAGTGCACTCAATGTGGGCTGATTGGTGGAGACACCAGTAGTCAAATGTAGCAAGCCTGTTGGTGTCTTTTTTGTGAACAGGCCACGCTTCCGAACCACACAGCAAAACTGAGCGTACACAACCATTATATACTCTTCCTTTCAGCGGCAACCGGACGTCTTTTCGACGCTGCAGATGATGCAGTTTTGCAGAAGCAACTCGTGCCTTTACTATCCTCGCTGATAGCTCATCAGCAATACTACAGGCTGATAAGATAGTGCTACCTAAATATGTGAAACAGTTCACAGTCTCAGGCGGATTACTCGCAATCAAGAAGGTAGAAGGAGAAGTTTCCCAGTCTTGAAGCAGTACTTTGCACTTTGAAAGTGCGAATTGCATTCCATACAAACCAGCTCGGTCGCTCCACCTATCCAGCATGGTCTGCATGTCTTCGGCAGAGGGGCTAAGTAAGACAATGTTGTCGGCGTAATCCTGATCGGTCAATCTAGCGCCAGGAAGAAGCACAACACTAAGCCCACTGTATTCCCGAAGCACACCCTCCAGAATGTCGTCCATGACAAAATTGAACAGGAGGGCGGAAATCAGATACTCCTGACGAAGTCCACTAGAAGTGATGAACGTCGGAGACAGTTGTCCATAAATTCTCACCCTGCTTGCAGAGTGAGCATACAGTGATCATAGTGGATTCACGTATTTCCCTAGTACTCCCTTGCGAAGAAGACAGCTTCAGAGAACGTTACGAGCGACTGAATCGAAAGCAGCCTTCAGGTCCAAATGGACCACGACTGTCGGTTGTCTGTAAGAGTGCCGATGTTCCAAGATCCGTCGCAAGGTAACAATATGGTCAACGCATCCCCGACCGGATCGGAATCCTGCCTGTCCTTCGCGTATCTGACTTTCTCTGGGCTTAGTGAGCCGACGTAAATGATGCCAGTGAGTAACTTGGACGCAATAGACACCAAACTGATGCCTCTGTAGTTGTGACAGACCTCGGGCCCCCTTTTCGAAAATGGGAATTACTGTTGATAGGCACCAATCACGAGATGCCTCTTCAGTCTCCCAGATCGTCTGGAGAAGTTTTTTCAGTTCTGATAACAACCTCTCGCCACCATCCTTGAAAAGAGAAGGAGGGAGGAGGTCTGGACCAGGAGCCTTATTACGCTTTAATAACTTGAGCTCCAGCACCACTTCTGCTTCCGACGGAGGATCGTTTGGAACACAATAACTGACCATTTGGGCCCCGTCTTCCACATGATCTGGGTGGGGCCAACGGAACTGTTCTTCAAAATATTCAGCCCACCTGTTAAGTTGGCGCGATTGACCGGTGCTAAGCAAACCATCTTTTTCACATAGGTTCTCACTTACACCGATTCGACGACCAGCACAACCACAGATCAGAGAAGAAAGCCTTCTGCTATTCCCAGATAAAAAGGTTCCCCTCACTTCTTTTGATTGTTCGACCAAGTGGTGCTTACGTTCTTTGCGCAGACTTTTAGTCAGCTTGCGTTTAAGTTCTCGACGGTCGTCATCATATTCAGAGCTAGGCGGGTTCAAGCGACGCTTGTTCATGAGGTTTATCGGCGTGGCGAAAATCCAGTTCTGTCGCAAATGAACAGTTCCTTCGGAACAAACCTGTTCACAACATGCTTTCATAGCTTTGGCTATTTGTTCCCAGTGTTCGTTAGGATCCTTCATCTGACTTAAACTGGGCAACTTGTTTACCAACGCCTTTCAGTAAGCGTTCTATACATCCTATTCGCTCGAATGCCAATTAAGCACCTTGCAATTACGAGCGTAGGTCCTCTGGGCAAATGACAAAGCAAAACGGGCTTGCACAACTACATTGTCCCAACCCAAGTGGCTGTTCCAAAAGGCACGACAGTCCTTAACGGAGTGGCGCCATCTGTTACTAACTGCTATATGATCCAACTGTGTCAATGACTGAGAAGCACACGGAGGTCTCCATGCAACGCAGTGTTTCTTCCTGTGTTGGAATGCGGTGCTCGAAATATACAGACCATCGGATGTGCACAGCTGCAACAGTCTTTCGCCATTATCAGTGCGTTGTGCCTGAACACCAAACAGACCTCCCAGCCGCTTCTCATCCAGAGAAGCAACTGGAAATTACACCTGTGGTGGTGGTGGTCCACGGCATATGTCTACTGTTAGACTGGCGAACAGTGGACTCGGTCTTCGCGCTCTGGCACAGCAATCAGCGAATGCTCTTACCAAACTGACTTGAACTCAATGTTTTTTCCTGTACTGCTTTCCTTGAAGTAGAACGGCATGACTCGGTAGCAAGGTCATGGGGCCAAGACACGCCGAACGCAGTGTAGAGTTTTCACGATACACATCTGTAACCTCACGACGTAGCTCGGAAACAGGAAGTTTTTCCAGTGCCACATTCTAACGCAGGAAAAGACATTGTTACGGGGAGCCAGCTCTGTGCAGCTCAACTATGGACACAGATGGACCGTGTGACAGTTGCGAACGTTGTCACTCCGTTAAGGATTCGTGCATTTTGAAGCACTAACTCGGACTCAAATCATGTCGTTATGCGTTCCCGCTTTTTTCTGTCATTTACTCAGAATTCATACATCGGTGAATAGTTTGAAACAGGCGAGAACTTCTGACGAACACAGCGAACCAATCGCAACAGTTATGGAACTTGATGTGTGTTCCGATGGAGCTGTGCAGCTGCTACAGAAGTGGGTTTTTGATATGTCGATAACCCCTATAAACGAGCATCGCTGGATTCCACTTGGTTCTGGGTATGACGACTACCGTCGGGCGCACAATCGCAAGTTGGTTAAAATTTTAAGCGATAGTCGCGGGCTTCCCTTAGTCTAATATTCATGAGAGGCGGAACGAGCCTTTTTATCTCAGAATAACAGGGTACTATTTTCACTTAATTGTGGTGATGGTTGTCGTCCTGTTGGTTTAAGTTAGGCCACATGTGATTTGGATGGGTCTCACTACCAGCCGGTGGCGCTGAAATGACGGAAAGGCTTGTATGTTTTCAGAAACTACCCATATGGCTTCAGTCAGAACATAGGTACGACGGTATCCGAATCGTCAATTATTGGTTTTCAGACGGTGCTGTGTCGGAAGCAGAAGTGGTCCAGGAGTTCAAGTTATTGAAATGTAACAAGGCTTCTATTCCCTCTTCAAAGATGGCGGAGAGAGGTTAATGTCGGAACCGACACACTTCTTTGAGCGATTTGAGAAACTGAAGTGATTGATGCCAATCAACGACTATTCCGATTTTAAAGAGAGGACCGGAATTCACTGTGTCAACTATAGAGACGTCAGTGTGATGTCTGTTGCATCTGAGTTATCCCTGGTCACATGTTGCGGGGACATAGTGGACTTAGAGGAAATCAGATACGTGGATAACGGACAAGATACCAATTAGTTCGAGGGTGCATTGACCACACTTTCAGCCTACGACAGGTATTGAGTATCGGCGCTCTTATAGGCAGCCGACAGTCGTGATCTTTTAGACCTAAAAGTAGACTTGGACTCGATTGTTTGTAACGTTCCATGGAACTGCCTCCCTTGCAAAGCGGTTGTCGAGAACCATGTAAATCTGCTGAGCTCGCTGTATACTCATCCTGCGAATGAGGTGAGAGTTTATGGATAACAGTCGTGTATTCATCACTTCTAGTGGAGTTCGCCGTGAACGTCTAATCTCCCTATTTCTGTTCGATGTATTCATCGATGACTTTCTGGCTCTTGTGCCCGAGTGCATTCTGCGAGCTTGGCATTAAGGTTTCTCTATACACGAAGTTGATCGACGTCGCGTATGCAGATGGTATGGTCTTGTGCAGCATGTGCAGACATGTAGACCGTGCTAAATAGGGTAAATAACTTGACTGGTCTTCATAGAATGCGCATCGCGGTTTCAAGGTGGGAAGTGCTGTTCCAGCACTGGGACGTTCTCATTTCGACATTCTTTATTGTGGGTCGTCCGCTTGAAACCGTGGACAGTTTCACATACTTGGGTATTACTCCCGACCTATACTGCTACCTTGGCGAGGTGGTCGGGCTTGTGTACCGTTTTGATCCGGCGGGCTATGCTGACTAGGACTCCGGTCCTTCCAGGTGCAACCTTGTCAGACAGGCCAAAGGGAAGCAGTCAGACGAAAAGCAGTTACACTCATAGGATTGTATGTCGCACTACTGACCGCGTAGGAGTGCTTAATTAGTGAGGCACGATCATGTGGGCATACAGCAGAACTCTTTTCCTATTTGCGGCACTGCTGTCTCCCGTATCAGGAAGAAGAGGGTTAGGAAAGATACCCTCAAACAAAGAG
>JTDE01001070.1:51699-97357 GCA_014338405.1 Paragonimus skrjabini miyazakii
TTCTAACTGACTGCTCAGCGAAATATCCTATCTGCTAATGGGGTTGATAACTTACCAAACCTATGGTGCTGAATGGCTTGACGACCGAGTTAGTCACGTTGTAGACCAGTTACAACGTTTCGTTGAACAGCGTTATGCTGACTAGATATTAGAGCAAGTGATTGATGGATAGCCAAGCCAAATACAAAGCGCCCAACTACCGGATGATCACTGTAATTTGACCACATACTGAATCTATCCGAGTGTGATCCTGGGTCGGGATGACATGGCCGCCAAGTGTTACCTTCAAAAGGTCCAGTCTGTTCTCTGATTGTCAAGTCAAAACCGCGGGTTACTTTTCAATACCAGTTGCCGGTTTGTAAATCTGAGCACTCTCTCGCGAGGTTGTCTCCCATGGTTTACGGTATGATGCGCCACGTGCCCTTCATTTGTATAGATTGCAGATTTGTACGCCAACGATCTCTTCCAGAGAACGGCGTTTGACTAAAGAAAGTGGGTTTCTCATCCGATTTGAACCTATTTGCTCACTTTATGTGGTGCTGATTAGCCACTTCAATTCCTGCCTGGACAGTTGCTCTCCTTCGGATGCATTCCTCATTCTTGCTGACTGTTTTTCCCTAGAGAAGAAGAAGAGAGGAAATTCTTACAGGGCTAAAGCTAGCTCATTATTGAAGCGCACTCCAGTAGCTGTGAAATGTGAATTGAACCGTTTAACCTCGATCTACATCCACACGTCACTGGGTTACACAAGCCACTGAGATCTGGCTAATATCGAAGAGAACAGATAAACTGAACTTCCTCGTTGAGGACCCTGCTGTTCATTTCGAAATGTTGAATCGTAATTTCATCAGAACGCTAACTTCTTAACACCCCCGAAGTTCTCTTTTCTGCCGCTGCATCTATTTCCGTTGGAAGCTTAGTTGTTTATTAAAAAAACAACTTGTTCGGTTTGAATCCGGCAAAGTAAACAGAATTGATGGTCTATCACCAGTTGTTCTTAAGGAATATGAAAAGTGTGTGTAAGAATCACTGGCTGAGGTGTTCATTCATTCAGTGTTCTGTGCACCGCAAACTTGCTGTCTGTCTGTCGACGACACGTATGATATCAATCCTTAAAAAAGGAACAGTCTAATATCATCTGCTTTTATTCACATCTGTTACATTGAAAGTTTTCGAAAAGATTTACTCTCTCGAATTGTGGCTAAAGTAAACATCGTGCCCTCTTTATCTTTGCTTACACTCCATCCACGATTCTCACAAGTTTCTAGTTAGTGTCATTTTCTCATCGTTTGATGCCACATCGAGGGCTATTCGTGCATGTTTCTTAAGTTGTGGCGATTCGTTTGACATCATTGGTAATGAGGTATCAATCTAAATTATCCTCGAGTCTGACATTTAGTCATCGATATTTTTCGCGATTGTTTTATCACTGTTATTCAGTTCACTCAATTTATTACTCGCTATTTATCATTGGCTTTGATGTTCTCTAGGGTGCAATCTTTTCTCCATTGTTGTCTCACTCTTTAATAGCCATACTACTCGATGGTCACACTTATTAAATCACATATACAGGTATGGTGTCAAGTCTGATACTGTCTACTCTGTTTTCTTCGCTTACCTTATGTGATAAGTTATTACGATTGTCGAGCTGGTTGCTGACCCATAATCTATCTCTTGACACTAGGTTAGAGATTGCTCGTTAGTGATACATATCTTTTCTAAGGTCGAGTATTAGTTCCTTTGCACTTGTTGTCAGAGGATTCCACACTTTCGACCACACTCTAAGGATCACATTCTCTGATCTTTTCTATTTACTTTACATAAAATGAAATTGTTATAGGCGAAATTCCATCTGACACAATTCATCCTTGTAGTCTGGATCTCTGTGTGTATGTCTCTTCACACGTACTGAATCCAGATACACGCATTCATTAGCATGTACTTTGCTTTATCTTTTTGTTATTTTCTCTATTTGCCTGGAGTTCCGCATCTGCCCATTCTTTCTATCCTTGAATTAATCACGAAATTAAAATTTTATTTCAACTGAAACGAATTATAGTGATTCACAAAATTGTCCACAAGTTGTTATAATCACTTTTTACTGTAGTTGTTTAATGACTGAAGATGTTAATCTGTCACAAGACCGGAATTTCCTCCCCTAGGTGCGTAATGCATGTCGTTCACTTGTCTTGTAAGATGACGTTATTGAAAGTCGAAACAGTCATGTTGTTGTCCCGTACGATCATTTCATAAGATCTAGCTGGAGTAGTGACGTGAAATGAAATGACTAGTATACTGGAACAACAAAGCATGTTAACAGAATGCAAGTGAACGTAATGTTTGTACGTTCACATTGATACTGTCAATAGCGTGGAGCAATTTTGTAGGTGTAGATCTGTGAGCATTGCAGCAGATTCAACCCGATTGTCGTAAATTCACAAAGATACGGTGTATACACTGCCGAGAAGCTATTTGATAGTTTAATTTGACGGTTGTCTTGCCAACAAATAGGATAAGTCTTCACTTGGACATGCGTTCTTCTTTTCAGTGCTGTCAGTTGTGGGAGTGTGGTTTATTTTAAATTATCGGCTGAAATAACTACTGAAAGTGTCTCACACACTCCAAATAAGTTGCATCATCTGGAGTTATTTGTTTATCAGATTCAGTGCTGAAATTGGCATGGTCGTGAGTTATGACGACTGTTCACAGAAGAAACACACTTGGTTCAAAGGTACCTTTGTAATCATCTATGCTGATTGATCCTGTGTGATCATACAGACCACACCTCAGCAACAGCTAATCTGGTAAAATACGGTCGAAACATTGTAAGGATATCCATTTCGATTCGCGCCACTCGATACGACGACTATTATAGTACTTACCATCTAGATAGCTCTTACGTCTCATCTCTGTTCACATTGTCCTCAAGTTCTTCATACCGAGGATTCAATCCTAATTAAGATGATTTTTACCAATTTCGAGCACATTCGGAAAAGTAATCATAAGCAGATGGTCTCTCAACAAGCCCACTTTTAACTCTTGTTCACCCTGTTCCTCGCTGGTTTTGTTTGGTGAAATAACCGGCCTTTCGCGTTCTGGACCATATTATTCATACTGGATTGACATAAGTGCTGTACTACTATAAATTTAGTTGACCTAGTGGCGTACGGTTTGTGGTGACCTTACTGTTTTGTTTATCGCATTGTTCATCCGGGATTGTGATTGTACCATCCCATAGCACAATTGCTAGATAGACAGCTTACACGGCTGAAAATGAGGTCAGCTACTGCTAAACCAACACACTTAAACTTTGTGTACTATCACGTAATTTGAGTGTAACTAGTTGCGGTCGTTTAAACTTTCCGACCATCTTTAGCCCGTTTTTCCAATCATGCCTCTGGAAATGCTTCTTGGTTATAAAGAAAACGATACTCAGCGAAGTGTACGTTACTGTTAAGCTGCCCAAGCTTAGATAAGACTACTCAGGCAACCAGACATCAATTGTGCATCGTTACCACTGAGCCACAGCGAGCACACCACTTCTTTAGGGCGATTGATTTCCGTGTTTCCTAGAGCAACAACGCACGTATACATGCATATCGTTACCGAGTGTATTGTTTATTGTGTGACACATGCTGAATAGAAACATTGTTTCATCACCAAATCTGGATATCTAGAGGTTTAAATTTTCCTTCACGGCTTCCAGAAATTGTTGTGTCTGATCACCGAAACTCGCCTGTTTTTAATGACTGTCAGATTCCCTTCGTGTCTCATATCACGTTCAGCGTAAATGTTTGTTGTGTTCAGCTAAGTTACAATCAGTATGTAAGACACGTTCCTTAAATATGTTCTCATTTCGTCTGATCAAAAATCATTCACAATAAACGCACCGGTTGGTTTCCTCCTAGTCTTCTGCTTTCGTGTGAGATGATGTTTGTTAGCAAGAGCTTTGTTCTAGACTGAGATATCTCATCAGCGTTGTTTTAAAAAGTCGGAGCCACGACCTAGAATTCTAGTCAACTCAATTTTCTCCCACCGGACGATTCATACGATTGTGGTCAAGACCACGCCTTCAGTGTACCATTCAAACCTTTAGCATTTGAATATCAATATTGCGCTTTTTAGTCACGGGCTTATCGTCCAGCTTACAAAAATTAGCCAGCTGTGCTACTCTCCTCCCCTTCCCAGTCTTATCCGTTGGGTTTACAGTGGATATGACGTGCCCGAGTAGAACCACAAGTGGTACAGCGTGAGCCACCTGCAGTGACTTATGTACACAGACGTACTTTGACCTCGGTTACTGAGACAAGCTAACCCAGGGATGAGTACCATCAATTGTACCATATTTGTGACTCACCCGGCCGGGTTGTTTGAGGGCACTACGGGGACTAGTGGTAATTGCACTCAGTGACGTGAGTGTCGTCGTTAGTTTACCAAGCTGTCGGTAAACTATAAACGATCAATACAGCTGGATAATGAAAGCTGCAGGGAAGCTGTCTGTTGCTGGCTGCCTAGTCAAAGTGGGATTTCTTTCCTTGCAGTTAAGAATTCTAAATTTATATATGGAAATTTTTTTATTACATGATTGTATTACACTAATGCAGGTATCTCCACACTGATGCATTGCTGCCAGCAGTGGCGATGAAGCTATTGGTTTGACACTTGCATTCTGACCTTAAACGCAGTTGATCCTTAATGTTTTAACAGAAAGTTTACCGAACATAAGGTCTTTTTTCTCATCCTTGTTTGTTTCTAATCGATGCTTCCTCCCATTGCGTGAATTGCTTTTGTTAACCAGTTGTTCTTCCTCGCTGAACTGACCTCACTTGGTCCGATTAGTGTTGGTATTCTTTGGGTAACTTGAGAATCTTTGGCTTTGTCTTTGATTCGGACTTGCTTGTTCACATTCGCGTTTCTGTATTGGTCTTCGATCAATCCACGAGGTAGCAATTCACTGTCAGTCGTTGCACATTTCACTGAAATCCCACGCATCCATGTACCTGTTGCCTTTCTTCTGTGTCGCTCGCGCACACGTTTTCCTCCTGTTCTTTCTCATCCTTGCCCTATCTGCTCACTTCCCACAGCATCTTACACCAAACTTACATTTTCCTCTCTAAGATATTCTTAAATCTGATCGTGGTATGTTTGAGGTGTGTCCCTACATATGATATGGTTCCCATTGCCCAAATCTTCCGCGTGACCCCACCACTCGGCAGCTTGTTCGGCGAGTTTACAGCTGTTGACGATGGTTTTCACATCTATGTGCGCATGTATGCATCGATGGTTAACTCTGGAAATCTGGGCCACTTCAGGTCCCGTGTATGCGCATACTTTGCAGCTTTTGGAATCTTCGCAGATTTGCGACGTCCCGCGCTTGTTGCTTCTCATAGTGTCCTATGACCATCACGGTCCATTTGCTTGACCTGTTTATCATTCCACACATACCAACATCTCAAGATGGCAGCCGCACAGCTTCCCGAATCACCATGACTGCTCTTGTCTGGGTTTAGGCAGCCTGACAATGCTTACAGTCTACACATAGATTGGATTGGGTCGCACGCAGCCGATAGCTATTCGGTGTGGATGTGCTAAAGTTCAATCAGTCCATTTCACACTGAAGATCATGATATGTGTGTCTGTATTATCCCCCATAGAGCTTCGTTGTTGTCAAACTGTCTTTAACCTGACTCTCGTCCTATTATACCATGCATTATTCCCTAAATGTTCAACTTAGATTCCCCATCTGTACACTGTTAAGCAAAAATGGACAGAGCACACTAGATCGGTCAGCCCGCATGGACCACACATGAATGCTTGGGAACAAAACAGCATTGGTTATCTGCCTTCGGTTTTACAGGAAAAGGCCACGGATTTCACCGCCGCTTAGGGGCATTTTTATGCACGTACACACGTTTCTCGATGTTGACCTTCTGGACAACATTTCCTAAGTACTATTCACTCGTATGATAACAATTCTTTACACCAACCTGTATCTGACATCGCTCTGTTTGACTAGACATCATATTTCGAGTACTGCTCGTAAGCGGACAAAAAACAACCAACACACAGTCCAAGTTCGCTGTGAAAAGGACAGCACTTTCGTCGTACAAGGCTTAGTCGTTCACTCAGAGTGTGATAAATTTAGTATATCCAGTCCCTCTAAACGCATACTGTTAATTGTAAATGTTCTTGTATTAAATCCTTTCTAACCGATCCATTGCTCCAGAAAGCCCAACTCACTTCCCCAGTTGTCAAGATAGCAGCTCATACGTGGACTGAAGTATCCATGCGATCATTACACCGCTCGCTCTTTGCGCTCACTCTTCTGTTTTGTGACGTTTCGGCTAGTCACTAAAGTTGTCTCTCTACTGGTCAACATACCAAGCTCAGCCGCATTGTACTGAACCGAGAATAGTAGTAATCGGATGAGTGAGAGGTATTCGGCAGAGATTATGCAATCGATCAATAACGAGAAGGAAGCAGTGGTGATAACACCAACTTGTATGTAATGAAGGATTCGATTGATGTAAGTTGAACATCATCCACAGTCGGTCGCAACTGTCGCATTCCCATACACACTCCGATCATCACACTTTCGAAAAGAAGCACTATACTCTAGTTTCGTTCTTGTCAGAGTTCGTCAGTAATGTTCATCCTTGCCTCCGGCTGCACTTCTGTGAGGCAGCCCTGTGGTTCAAAACTAGTTTCATCCTCTATGGGCGTGAGTGAATGTGCAACTAGTGCACATATTAAGGTGCAGTGAGTTACTGGCGGGAGCTGTACGAGCTAGGTAACTGATACTATCTTCCCCTGTCCATTTTTTTGTGGTCCATTTCCGTTTGTATTTCCGTAGGCGCCCGTTTTGGTACTCCTTGCCCTAGCGTCTGTTTCTCTGTGCTCGTGATGTGATAGCTTGTTGGTTTTTATGTTTAATACTTTGACGGCGTTCACAGAAATCATCACTTCAATATCCCGTTATTAACTCTCCAACTATTTATTGACTTGGTCGGTTGTTCAGAGCAACTTTATATTAGTTTTCGTTTTTCAGAGTCGCTGTAACTGTTTATTCTTATCGCCCATTTTTTTCCGGTGGTCTCCTCCCCCCCTTTTATCTTACAGGATGAGAAACTTGCCATGCAGCTTCAGGAACGTGCTCCCGGCAAATCATGGGATCGGATAGTTACCATATGCAGCGGTCTGGATTTGGTCAATATAATCTACACCCATATGGTGGCTCCAGATCCTGAAGTGGCATCGGTGAGTTTTATCTCTTCTTTGTTCCTCATCTGGTTGCTAGCTTCATATAATCTTTGTCTCGAAACACATCCCCTTTCCTTGAAAATGAGTAAAAACCCTTTGTGGACAACTAACAATGGCAAACTCAAATGGTTTTCTCTCAACTTCCATGGAATGTGCCTTGCATTTCAACTTTGTTCCGTCCGTCATAGCTATAATGCTAGTGTGCTAACACGACAGTCACGTGGGATGTCTGTCAAGTCCCATTGTGCTCCAAATTTATCATATGATATCAACCAGCGGAAGCAACTGGGCGTGCCGAACAAGTCTTCGTACAGATACTCGTCAGATGCGGTCCATTCGGATTCATACAGCTTTCACGACTTCCGACCCGTTTCACCTGCAACTATGTGATATGCCTGCGGCGTTTACTCAAGCAAATGTGTGTAGGTTGTTCACATTATAGTACACCACCGTACCATATTACTACTGTGCGTTTTTGGCTGTTGGCATAAACGATTGGACATATCGTGTATGGATCAAATCACTGGTTGCGAATCTGATTGACTGTTGTTTTACGGTGCCCACCTACGTCCTTTTATGTTTAGAGAAGCAGTTGTTGACCTCACGTGGTATTCACCTTAGTCACCGTAAATGGTACGGCATTGGCACATTTTTGTTTCTAATGGACAATAAACGTTGTAGATTGACTGACACAGTGCTGAAATTTTTACACTAGAATGGCTCGAATTATGACGTTTCTGCGACGTCAATGCTGTTGGCGTATAACGCTTGTTTTAGGACTGTGGAACATTACACCATTCTACATCATGATTGACACCTGTTATCTCAATGGTACGCGTAAGCTGTTAAAGGTCAGTTTGACGTTTGTTGTTTTTGCTGCTGTTTCTCTTAACTCACTCTCCCGGTGAATGCGCACGCCTTCCGGGTTCATGATGGCTTATAAAACAAAGAAAGCGGAACTACGTTTGACCCAGCACATTTACAATGTGTTACGGGTTTCCGGCAGGAGCCTTCAAATTTGTGAAATTTCGGTGCATATATATATATATATATATATATATATATATAAATTGAACGAGTGGATTCGTTTTATTTTTGATAGCAAATGTTCGCCTCTTGTTGCTCAACTGTTGGTATCACTTAGTGTTAGGGAATCGGTGCTGGCATCAGTGACCGAAGGTGGTTTGAGCTGCCTGCTGTAGACAGCTAACTTTCTCAGCCGCAGCTTAAGGTGTCTTTCATAGTTACTTTATACACACACTCTTCTTAAGTTTCAGTGGGATGTGTACTGTTTTCGGAGATGCTCTAGATTTCCATAGGCTGGTTTTGTTTTTGAATTGTGATTATCTATATCATTTCCTATACCTCGAGCGCTGCTGATACAGCTTTATAAGTACAAAACCAGTCAACAACCTCCATAACTTCATTATATAACACGAGATCTATGCATTCACAGTAGTATTGTGCAAATACTTTGAAACTACTGTGCGCATCCCATAGAACTTAGAAAAATACGGGGTATTGTCCAACATCGTCTGTGTCGCTTGAAACCTGTTAAACGGCAACAACGTTTTGTCTGCATAGTTCTATTTGTTCAGTCCTTTTTATACCGGCATTTCGTAAGTGCCATGAACAGTTGCTCATTTGTTCATCTATCACAAATTCGTAGAAAATAACTGAAGGTTCGCCGCTCTTTATTTGACAGTTCGCCGTGGATCTTAACCTGAGCTGAAGTATAAAATTAGAGCACCGATATTACATTCGCACACTTGTTTCGTACGTCCCTCTCTCTGAGTCGCCCTAGAAGTACGGCTCAAATGTATCTCCTTAGTCGCGGAAAAACTGACTGTGGTCTGGCTGCACGTATGCACTAATCAAGCGTTTGGCTAACCTGACTGTTTCTTGTTGATATCCTTCCGCACTACAGTGAGTCAGCAGAGTGTAATGGGTGCCATAAGCCAAGTTGTGACTGGATTCAAGCTAATCCCTGGTTCTCATTTTGTTCCGTTCGACAGCCTGACATTTTGGACACGTTTAAAATGTGCCGTGCTGAAACCTTCACTGATGAATGGACTGATAATTATTCGCCAAAGCAAAAATGGTTTCCATTTCGCTAACTTTCTTGATTAGTAATCGTGTTATCCCTTAACGTTTTCAGATGTCCTTCCTGAATCGTCATGATTAGTGTTTCTTCTGGCCTCTGACAATTAACTGATATTTCTGAGATCCAGTGTTTTCGTTTGACCAGCGAATCACTGTTACGCTTGCCACTGATGTATGCCACCTGAATTGTGTGTAAACTTTGTTTCCAGGAATAGTTGCGTTCTTTAAGGTTACGATGGTCAAACTTGCGTTATAAACCAGCTTGGTACGTACGCTTTACCATCGGCTTAGCCGGTTTCTCAGAAGCCAGCTGTTGTAGTCGGCGAGGTCATCCAGCGAATTTGGGAGTAAAGCGACTGCGTCTTATTGCGGGAGCTGAATCTGAGTGCATTCCAATATTATTGACAGCCCTAGGTGGAACCGCGTTATCATTTGTGGTCTGTCCAAGATCAGGCTCCAGTGCAGGGAAGGAGGGCGCCGAGTGGCGCGCACGATGCCGTCATCTATCGTTAGCCTAACGTAACCTGTGCTCGATGTACAGCTGTCCACCGTTGTCTGAGCCCCTTGGTACCAGCCCAAATCATTCATATAGACGTGACTTAGCATCGCCAATTAGTTTCCCGTGGGTGTTAATATCTCTTGCCAACCACGTAAGAATTACCTGTCCATCTTAGAATAGGAGCTAACTTTGAGTGAGAGGCATTTCTAATGGCGTAGTCACTGCAACCACTAGGAACGTAAGTAAACGCATTGAATGGATTTTAGAATGTTTAGCGTTTAGAGGAGGTTCTAACAGAGGCTGCCAAACGGACGGCACAAAATCCATTCCATCACGCAGCTTCGGTCACTACCAATCGTCATCATCGCCATCATTCTTACGCTTTGAATCTCATCAAGGTATTTTGGTTCGGGCTACATTCGGGCTACAATGGTCCACAGAGTAACAGAGTAATAAATAGGTATAAGCGCAAGGAGGAGGAAAAATAAGAGAAAGAAAACCCAAAAACGATGGAGCTTCATGAAAAAGAAGAGTTAACAACTTTGCATGTACAGACTTGCTATCGGTTGCAACATACCACCATTTCAGAGAGTGTTTCTAAACAGTTGCTAGCTCCTTGGTCTAGATTATATTACCTACCAACTTTGCTCGGTGAGACGGCTAAGTCTTTCATTGCGTGTGAACACGCTTCGCTTGACCACTTTGCGGTTTCTTCAAACCATTAACAACCACACTGAGCAATACGTGATTTGGCAGACATTCCGCTGATGTACGGAATAGGTGACTCGATCATCGGAAACCATTCATTTCTATTACTTCGGTTATTACTAGCGAACTTGTGCATTAGTCATTTACACGCCGACGAACTATCGCGTCGTTTTTATTCGAACAGCCGATTTGTTGCTCAATAACTGGTGCAGACAATGGCGATCGAATACCAAGGGTTTATGTGCATTTTTCTTGTGATTGGGTCAGGATTCTGGGCTTAGGGTTACATCTATTGTTGCCGGAGTGGTAGCGACGGCCATGGAATCACTTGAAGTGTGCAATCACATTCGAGTTGGTTTTACATGTACCATCATTTTGATTCATTGGCTGCTGTCGTGAATTTCCGTCTCAGAAACGCAGGAGACCTCTAGTGCCAACGAGTTTTAAAACGGAAGGGGGGGGGGCTACTGACGGACCGGTTTTAGAGTGCGGACGTTGATGGTACCCATAGTAATTTTCTTTCTAGGATTAAGCACCAGATTAAGAACCAGAGACTGGGCAGTAAGGGATAGAACGTGTTCGAATAGTGTCATTATGATTGATTATATGTGATATGTGGTCTGTGGTTGAATTACTAGATAACGAGTTTAAGCAGAATGTGGAAAAGGACTGTAGCACGGCGCATTATGCCCATCTGTCCTGCCAGATACAACACTTAGAGCTGACTGGTTTATGCTGTGTGACGGTCGATGCATATGGAATGAGCAGCAGTGCGAAATGCTATTGTAGGTAGACGAGACGTGGACAGAAGAGCGATTATGCTTCCGTATGGAAGCTTCCGATCCAAAAGTGCGTTGCGGTTTATTGGAACTGGTACCTGTTTTTCAGGAAGTAAGGGGCATTTTTCTTTTAGCAGTCAAGTTGGATGATCAAAAGACTGTATTCCGTCAGCTCCGCACCTACTGACTTGCTTAATATAGGTGCCGCTATGATTACCACACCGTTCAGACCAACCCAATAGACGTGTTATTGAAGCCCTTATGTCGCGTCATTTGACGGATTTTTGTCCTCCAATAAAAACCAAACTTACGACAATCTGTCTGCAGGATGGTGGAGAAACTAAGACGCGTAATATGCAAATTGTCGTAATTTGTGGAAATGCTCATTCGTTTCTCAGCTAATCGATTGATGTAACTAATATTGTCGGATGTCGGGAATATCTACATTCGCGAGCAATTATGCAGCAAGATACCTAGTTACATTCAGATATTCAAGCCGATGTTGTCTCTACTAGAGATTTCTCATCCCACCATATCTACCACCAGATATGGTGTCAATATGTTGGTTAAGACGTTATCGCTTAAGTCAGCGATTTCCAGTGTTATTTATTGCATACCTAAATATACTGCGTTACAAATGATCTATCTCACTATTCATTGCAAATGCAGGTATTTGACGATATCTTGTTCCAAATTGTATCTTTTCAGTGGTTTGTATATTCACCAGCTGTTTCGCTTTTACCAATTTTGAACGACTGAATGTATGTATGAAGATGGTACCGGGTTTCATACCGGTTTATTCGTCACTTCTCCGGGCTATGAAATATTGTTTCCAGTCGGAAACCTATATCGATCAACCTTTTTTGAATAGTGCATATGAATTCTTTGTCAGGAAAAAAAATTACCGGATTGTTCACACGTTATTCTTTTATTGTTGACAATAACACTTAGCCCATTGTTCAACTGGTTGTGTTGATGAATTAGGGTGACGACAGTATCTTCTTGAAAACTTTGATAGACTAATAAAAACACATCTTGGTTTGTTTGTTTTCCCCCGATTCACCTGTTTATTGTGATGATGTGAATCGTTTCTTATACTTTCGTTTTGAAGTCTGATGTCTCTGGACGAACTTTTTGTCCGTACTGATGGATTTTTCGCTCTACAGAACGTGCCTTTTTTATCAACTACCATGCAGTAGTGAAACCGGTTTCATAATTACTCACAGTGAATTACGTCACTCACGTGTCGTATGTATTCATTCGTTGCTGGGTAGCAAAAGCTTCCGTGAACAACTGATCAATGTTAATCTTCTTTTGAAAAGATTCGTCGGTGATGTTGACTAATTGAACCGTATTTTGGGCAGTTCATCAAACATTTTCTTATCCTCTGAGTATGAAATTATTGTTTTACCGATGCTGCCCTCTCTGTTGTTCTCACATATGTACATAACTAAATAATGTGATCTTTATTTTGGTTTGGTTTTCTTGTATATATCCACTCAGTGCATTAACAACATTCAGTTAGGCAGGTTGCTAGTATCATGCTAATACCATTGCAAGCTGCATTCAAATTGTGATGGTAAAATGTTTTGAGTTACTTCTACCTTCAAGTCTGATCTCGTATGATTACTTTACCGATGCACATCACTTTGTCCGTTGTCGATTCCGATTCACCGCTATTTGGTCTTAGCCACTCAGTGTTACTGGTCCCGGATAGGAACTGTAATGCAGTTTTTCTCTCCCTAAGTTACAACATTGCTTTCAACCGCATACTTGGAGTGATACTGTTTTCCTTTCTAATGACCATGATATTCAACATTCTGTCATTAACTTTCTAGAAGATTCTCGTTCGAATACCATCCAGTTTGAACGCTTAAAAAGTTAAACATCCTCTCCAATGGTCACGAATTCGGTGTGCTTGTATTTTTTCTATAGTTTTCCTATGAAGGAGGTTAATGCCCATGCCGAAAGATTCGTCTTTATTAATCTATTACAGACCATGTTATTTTCGTAATTTGATGTTTATAAATATTCTCAACCTTGGGCTTACAAAATAAACCGAATAGACTAGCTAATAAGTTATTTTTTTCCGCCTTAAATAAAATATGTCATCAATTTTCTGTTGTATCATCCCGACCACATATCGTATCCAAAATCGTTCCCATACCGTTTGTAAACTGTTGAAATGTTACTTGCGGCAACAGTTCGAAATTACTTCTTTATGTTAACAGTATTTTTCACACTTGTTAACAGGCAACTAACGTTTCTCGGAAGTCGCCCGAAGAAACGACATTCGAAATTATTTTATCATTTTTCGAGTCTGCCCCACAAAATAGACAATTTCCAGGAAAGTGATACTTTCCTCAGCATAATCTTTTTTCAACTTTGGTAGTTTCATCCTTTTTTTCATAACGCATCAGTACCCCCCACACTCTGTTGGTTGTACCGTTCTCCAGCGTTCCCTCGTAATCTGTTGACCTATGTCCTTAAGGGCTTTTCTACGTCTCTAGCTTACTTGCTTGTCGGTAGAAATATTTTTTGTTCCAGCCTCTCTGAATATATCGTTTAAGGTTTGCTAATTGTTTACTTCTAAAAGTTTATCTGCTTCTAATCATTTCCCGTATTCCTGTTTTTCTGCATACATATCTACTCATCTTTAACTAGGTCACGCTACAAATCCATATACCCGTTTACTCATGTCTATGCGTTTTCTGTGAACCATTAGTTTGTACGGTTTCTCATTAATCTCGAAATGTTTACGCAATAACTGGTAATCATATTAGGCCAATATCTATTTATTTTGTCTGTTGTTAGTATAGTTATGCAAATGCTGAATTTTCACGTCGTGCTTAGTATGATGTCAGTGGTGGAGTGGTCAACGCGGTTGCCTCATGAACACCGTGGCCGAAGTTCTAGTCCCGGCCTTAGAAAGGTTATGCACTGATGACGAGCTCCAACAAGAGCAAAACTCGAGTCTAATGCTTCTTTTCGACAGGGGCTGACTGGAAAGTCTGTGAGAATGTCACTGCTGCGATTAATTGTGGGTGATGTTTAGTCTATATTTGGTTAATTCTCTAACGAGTTGGTTTGTCCTGCGCTGAGTCCAGATCAGCTTGATAAGAACACTTGCTGGCTTCCGTAACGTTCAATGTTTGCCTTTAGTGCGCCCAGAACTACACACATGCTGTCGATTGCGACAACCCACTAGTGTAAGTTCCATTTGCCAATCTGCCGGCGCGTCATGTGACCGGGTAGTACATGTCACAATATCAAGTCTAGATTTAACACAGTGAGTTGAATTCTGGTTTTTCGTCAACTTGTGATGATGTCTGAATGACGAAGCTGACAGATCTTGATAAGGAGCGTTTAGTTTCGGCTAATTAATCGGTCTTGAGCCTGCGAATCTTGCACAAGCTCTGTCAGGAATGAAACTCAAGTATATTGTCTCTTTTCGAAAGGGGCCGGCTGTAAGGTTTATGAGAATGCAACAACTGTGTTCATTTGTTTGAGATGTACAAAAGTCTGTGGCGATCGGAAGAAATTTGAAGATTGGTATCAGGTGAAATCTGAGGTTTAGAAGTGGCTGTCCGAAACTGACGTATGGCGAAGGTGACAGAATACAAATTAGAACAACAAACGACAGTCTGTTTATGCGTGAATCTAGACTACAAAATTGGTGTCATTTCTCGGTCACTAGAATATCACTTCAGCGACGATTAACTGATAATCGTCTGGATTGCGGATGCCCTAAGGTTGAAACTTCTGGACTATGCCAACAAAAGCCTGAGGTGAATAATGTAACCTAGTGAGCTGGAAGACGGATCGAGTTTTGTCTTGTACCATAGAAACCGGAGACTTACAGTTTGAGGATCTAGCCTAGAAAAATATACCGCAGCCTTGGTTATCGTATTACCTACACTAAATAAAAAACAGTACCTCTCCAATTTAAACACCAGAGACTGAAGATCTTTGTTGTTCATCGACTGTTGAGCCTGAGCATTAGCTTTCGTCGCGGTTTTCGTTTAGTTTTCCTTGCAACTAATATCTCTTTCTTCATCATCAGCATCGAGTTCCGTAATCATTTGGACGTGCTAGTTGAGATGCTCTCGTCGTTGACATTGGTTTAGAAAGTCTGTCATTTTAAGCCCTCGCATATTTTATGAGTAATTGTGGAAGAAGCCACATAAGCGTATCCAAGAAAAGCTTGGTCTTCAGGTTTTCAGAATCAGACAAAATAACATAACATCAACTCTGAAAGCGCGCTTGTCCTTTAGCATTGCACATTTCCCCAATCATATCTCAACGTCTCATCATTACTCACAAGCGAAAGTGGTTGAGCGTTCACATATGATAATTCGGTCATGCCTAACGTGAGGTTAATGACGCAGTGGTAAACACGGAGTTCTAGTCCCGGCCGTGGCAAGGATATGCACTACGGACGAGCTCTAATTAGAGCGAAACTCGAGTTTAGTACTTCTTTTCGAGAGAGGCCGACTGGAAAGTCTATGGGAATGCGACAACTGCGATCATTTGTGGGTGATGTTCAACTTGAAAGTCTCGAATTCACATAAATCAACTTAATGTGTACGATGCATGCTTTGAAACTGGTGTGCGTTCACGTTAGACTAAGGTGCATAGTCTTCTAGTTACTCAACGACCTTGACTTAAGTGTAGGTTGTTCACATTGTGTAACCCTTTAAAAGACTGTTTTGCGTTCGGGAAAAAACAACATTTTTGATACGACTGTTAGTAATTGCATTCTTCATTTTTTATGCACTTGTGAATGCGCCGTATCATACTCCGATGAACGTCTTTGGCCTGCTCATTTAATATAGTCTGAGAAGCTGTTGCTATTTTCTTCCTCATTTTTATTATGCAATAGTGTTGTAGCTTGTAAACCGTAGACTTCGGTTCCTTCCTCTAACACGATAAGTTGCCAGAATACTACGGCTTGGGACCGTTGCGCAAAGTCCAATGTCTTTTGCCGACCACTTTCTTTCAGAGCAGTTGCCTAAAAAGCTTGTAGGGATGGAATCCTAGATGTCTTAGTATCCGCTGGATTAATCACTGATCTGTAGGAATGTGCTGAGTCCATTTACCGGTGGATACTTGAGGATTTCTTTGCACATTGTTACACCACTTACCATCCTTTCCGTTGTCATCGTTCTTAGCGTAAAGAACGGCTATCTCTCATTTAAAGAACCAGTTTGCAGGAACCGCTGCTTTAAACGCATTAATGTCATTGCTATCGGTTTCCGCTTTCTTGGACGGTGGCGCTTGAATTTATTGCACCTACTTCCCTAACTAATGCCCGAAGAATTTAGCGCAATAAATCCTGTTTTCTCGACCTCCGTCAGTTCCATCTTTCAGAAATCTTCACAAGTCGACCAAAAACTAGAATTCAACCCACTGTGTTAAATCTAGACTTGATATTGTGACACGTACTACCCGGTCACATGACGCGCCGGCAGATTGGCAAATGAAACTTACACTAGTGAGTTGTCGCAATCGACAGCATATGTGCAGCTCTGGACGGACTAAAGGCAAACATTGAACTGGGTCACTGAGATCTGTTACAATAGCCGACCAAAGTTCTTATTAAGCTGATCCAAACCCAGTGTAGTGCCACACACGAGTTCCGCCTTCTTCACCACACTTATTGACTGATGTTCTTCGGGCACGTGTCCATTTGCATGATTAAATCCCTCACCCTGACAAGCTTTCTGTAACACATTCTGTGCCTCACCTAAAGTTAGGAATCGCGGAGATCTCGTGTAGAGAGGGAGTGCGGGTCCGTCATTTGTTCCTTCCTGTTATGATGGTATTTCGCTGTTGTGGACAGATCGGTAAAGCTGGTGATGGATCCACACACAGAGACCTCGTGTATTCGTGAAACAGTGCTGCTACATCATGTGGAACCAGTCTGACAAGTAGACAGTGCTGCTCCCCGGTCCACTTGCCTAAATAGTATAATCTGCAGATCTCTTACTGTGCGTGGTGATGCCGCCTCAGGTTTACATAACGCTGTGCACAGAATACCGCCATCCTTACGTTGCACTCCAGCTCTAATGATAAGAGCTCCAAGTCACTCGGAGCTAGATTTCACCAACTATTTGGTTATTGATGTGAAACCTATTATTGGGGCACTGATGCAAACTGGACCTTTTTAACGCATCCAGATTCATGTTAGGTGGGGAGTGGGTCATGCCATCTTGTCTTGTTTGTGTTCTTGCCAACGCATAAACACACAAGCGAGGATCTTCGTCTTTTTACAACCTATACGTTAATTGTATTTGTTCTATTCATCATTGTGCCAAAAATTGACCACGATGTTGTTTCTGGGACAATAAAATGTGGTTCATGCATGTCGTTTCAAAACTCTGACAATTTGCCTCGCCTAATTCTGGCTAGCGTTGCAAAATTATTCGGTCTCTTCTCGCTCTGTTCTAACTTCGGAGCATTCTTCCAGTTGACAAGTGAACGGAAGATTACATTTTTTTGAGTCAGTTGTCTTCAGTGTTTCTGAATGGTATTGAGATCCTAACCATAAACTGGCTGTTCTGACGCATTTGTGCCATGGACAGGTAGTCAGGGTTCTGCTTTTGAAAACGTGTATTGCTGCTTTGTGTTGCTGTGGAGAGAAGCATTTCCATGTTTTTATTTTTCCGACTGGTAGGCGTTTTTGTAGGCTATCACAATTTGACTGATGTCCATAATTACTAGTTCTTTCAAACCAGCCATTGAAAACACAAGTCGTTACGTGTTAATTCGTCTGTGATAAGCAGGTTCCTCTTTTTTGAGCTCCCACTTGTGGTGATTTAAGGAATACTGTTTATACATATCGTTTATTAATTATTTCATATCTGATATGTTTAACAAGCGTGTTGTTCTATCCACTCCGAATGTTATCGTGTTTGGTACTGATTCTGGGAGACCTACTTTCTCTCCTTTTTTCAAGGTCACCATAATATTTAGTGCACATTTCTTGTGAAAACTTTAGCTCAAGCGTCCAGTAGTTTGCCTTGACTCTCGAGGTACTGTTTGATACTGTTGGATGCCTATCTCATTCTGATTAGCCAGTTTAGAATATTCTTTTGTTGACTTTCTTACTTGATGTGATGCTCATTGATTGGCGATACACATCACTCTTCGATTTGTGCAACTGCAGAACAGTTTGCCGTAAACTCAACCAAACTCATACAAATGCAAGAACTGTTTTCCATAGTTGCCATTTTGTTGTCTGAGAAGCATCAAGATGCATGTTTGTGTTTTAATTCACAGGTCTACTTATCACGTGGGTGCATCATTCGTTGGTTAATGTGCTTACGATAAATAACTAACCATTTTTTAGACGATGCCCAATTGTGGAAAGTGAGAGCCTCGGCTGGATTCGAACCGGCGACAAAAACAGCATGCCCAAACGTGACAAGCGCTTTACCAGTTGAGCTGTGAAGCCACGCCGGGAGCTTGACAACTTCATTATATCGTTTAGTTTGAAGGGCAATTATACATATCTTCGTTCAAAGAAAGAACAATCGGTGACACCAAAACTAAGCAACAGAGATATAAAAAAAAATTGAATTCGAAAGCAAGCTGTCTGTCAAATGTGAGACGTTGCATGGTTAGCGACATTCAACAATTGACAATTCCTCTCACAAGAATAGCAAGCGTTAATGGGCCAGTCATCAAATGAAAAGTTATATGTGACGTATATACGGAACATTTTTAGAATGGGAAATAAAATATATGAAAAATCATGGAAAGAAAATAGGCGAGCGATCAATCTCACAAAATCAAAAAGCTCTTCATGGCACAAAAGTTCTATCACAGTCAAGGCTCATGCATCGGGACAGAAAAATGTCCTTCATAGTGAGACAACTGTCAGATAGGTGGCAACAGTTAACGCCAGGTTCCTCGCATAACTGTCCTAGATATTTGACGCCTCGTCAGGTACATATCGGCGTCATCGATTAATGAAAGCAAACTTTCGGAGTGCTGGATATCAAAGTTACTAGATTCTAGTCGTTCAGAGTTTAAAGACACAACCGAGATGTTAACTTCGATCGTCAACCGATTATTTAAATAGATTTACACTGTAGCATGGCTACCCGGCATCTTTTGTTTGTGTTTCCTTTACCATTTCTTCGCGTGATCACTTTCCCAATGCGCATGGCCCTCATTTGTTCGTCTCTTTCCGGACAGTGTTATTCTTTGCTCCAAGTGAAATACAATTAGACACGTTCACGCGCACATATTCACTTTCTCCTGCTCCTCTCTGAATCGCACACACGCGTTTTGCATTCCAAGCCCTCGTCTTCAGCTCTAGCTTTTAACGCTTCAGTTAACAGTGTGCCTCTTTTGTTCACACCTCGTCTTTGTACTCAGTATCAATCACATTCCATGATTCCGTCAATTGGGATCGATTCTTCTGTGAATTGCAACCAAGTCGTTCAGGCGTTCTTCCTTATGCTCTTGTGTCTGCTTTTGTGTGTGTGTGCGAGCGCACGCAATCACACAGGTACATACACGCACACGGTCGCCTTTCTGTCGTTCTCAACTTGCAACTTTTGGTGTGACCCAACTCTTGTAAATAACATGAACTTGCTTCAACCGTAGTTTTCTCCTGTTCTTTTGTGCAATGTCAAGTGATTTGACTCAAACCTGTATGCACATATGAGGATTTAGTGAATTCCAGCTTGTTCAGCTAGTCGCCATGATAGTAGAACTATAAACGGCGTCTGTTACCCGCGTGAACATCCAATTCCAGACTCAGTCAGACGTTTCTGTCCCCTTAGAACCGCTAGGATAGAGCTTAAGACCAATTCACTCTGCCATTAATCCGGCCCAGAAGGAGCAATTTAGTGAATTACGATTTCTTGGATTTAGTTTGTTATGGTTTCAAGCGTTTCTAATTCCATACATGATTTCCTGTTCATTCCTTTTGTTTGTGTTTCAGTACTGGATTCACCAACTACGAAGTTTGACACACAACACCAAAGCGGGCAACGTTTGTCCGATGACTCAGCTAAGGAAACAGTAAGTGTATTTTATGGCTTTGTGTTGTGTTTCTCATCTTCTCCATTAGCTTTTATCATTTCCATACATGTAATCTTGTTTCTTAGTTTCGACCTAGTTTGTTAAAAATAAACTGTTGCTGTATTATAGTTAAAACAGAGAGAAGACATATCGCGAGATGTTTAACATTTCGATTTACTCTCATCAGTCGCCAACGTAAAACCAGCAATTTTTATACAAACTGCGTATAGCAACAACAATTGAATGAACCAACCACATAGTTCTGACCTTTCACGCTGTAATAGTTCAGTCGATTCCAGGGTAAGGAGATTGATTGCCTCAGCGCCTTCAGTGCACACAAAACTGGCCGATGTTGTTTGATGGGCATTGGCTCACAAATCGCTAATAGTTTCGGGTTGCGATTATGTAACAATATCTTGAACGATTTAACGGGGTCAACTAAGTGCCCGCTTGCTAAACTGTGTTTGGCGATCGATGAAGCCGGGGCCTTCGAGATTGTTACAGTCAATAGGTCGTTTTTTGAGATTGCCGTTGATAACCACTTAGGAATGTGCTCAGCCATACGTTGATGCAAACGCCGATCTGTCCTGCCTATGTAGACGTCATTGCAACTGCAACTGAACTGGTAGATTACGTGGGAGACAGACTGATTGGTTGAGTGTGTATGGCCACTATGAAGAGCCAAGCCCCTAGCGCTTAGCAGGATGCGTAGTTGGGCCGCTGGGTAGGTGCGTTGCAACGCCGATTTCAATTTGTGACTAATGTTGTTAGTCAAGTGGTCACCTTTGAATTGAATTCGCGGAAATATGTTCTTTTTCTACGCACTGCAGCTTACCACTTTTCGTTCTTTAATCTTACTGTGGATGTCCACAAACTTTTCAAGGTAGCCGTTATCCACCAGCGCTTCCCTAATAAACTCTTCTTTCTCCAATCGCTCGTGAAGGTTGAAGTGCGTAGGGGGGGTGAAGTGGCACATGACTGTGCCGACAATGAAGGTCACTTCGAGCAGAATGAATTAGGCCTTTCCAAAGGCAAATGAAAACGGTATTATCGGGGCAACCGACAACCCTTGACCACTCTCGCAAGTGAGTAATGATCGGGTTACTCGATCGTCCCGATTGGGGACACAGCCACTATTGCCCCGAAACACAACTTGACGATTCTAGCATTGTCTTTCACTTGAATTCGCTCTCAAGTAATGCTGTGGGTCAGCAGTTGTCTCTGAGAGTCTCAGTCGACGATGAGTCTGAATCTCAAGAACAGACTGGTATGAAGTTTGCATTGGGCTGTAAAGCAGGACACAACCTGCTCGACTGACATATCTGCATATGTTTTATTGCATGTAGCTTCGTTTTGGAACAGTACAGGTGGAAACTAAAGGGCAAGCCTCAATACCAGGAAGTCAGAGGACCAACAGCGACCGTCGGAAACGTGCATATGCACTGTTGCGCGACACGTCATCAAAGAGAATGATGCTGTACTACTGCCAAGAATATGAATACACATCACCCTTGCAGATTGACGTTTGTTTCCGTTGTTCTATATTTTCACATACCTTTTAATGAATGTCATTCAAAAAGAAACTTTGCACACCAAACGTCTTTTGCGATCACAACACGTATCTTGTGTGACAAACTAAACATTCGGACATCGTTGTGCTTACTGCTAATGCGAATGCACAACTTCATCGTCGCACTCTGGGGGAGAAGCGTCTAAGTGGCATGTTCCATATGCCTTTGTGATTCACTGATATTAACGATCGGCTGTTATAAGTGTGTGCATCCGACGAACTCTGCCTTTCGAGGGGTGCATTTCCACAAACGACGCCCATGTGTCACTCAGAGAGACTAGCATAGCCAACTCAAGCGTAGACGCAAATCGGACATATCGCTGTCAGCTATCGATGTTGTCTTTTCATTTTGGAGTAACTTCCTTGATGCAGATCATACTGTTGTTCGCGCCCGCTCCGTTTTATAGTTTACTCAGAGATCATCTGTTCACACTCACAAAGTACTCAATTAGAAGTTGCACAAAAAGGGTATATATATATATGTATATATGCTTAACGTGCAAAAACTGCATGGAGTGACAAACGTGTCACAATATGAGAAAAAAGGTAACAGATAAAGTGAAAGAGGAAACAGATGTGGAATGATAAAGAAGAAGAAGTTACCAGGATGCACACAGAGACTCGCAACGCAGACATCGTTGACTTCCGTTCTTCGCCACATCAGATAACGTCCTCAGTGAAAGGTTCCAATGTCCTTCGGATCTCGGCCAAGAGGCCGAAAGCACCCTATTGAGGAAAACTTCACAGCGAGTGCTTTCATGCCCTGAACTCAAGTCATACGCTGGACACCACTCGGAAAGAGGGCACGATGTGGTAGGCGGTGAGTTAACATTCGTAAGTTCTGACTAAACCGACGAAACTTGTGAGGCGAGATCAAAATGCTCAAAGATCGACAGAGTTTATCCGTCCCGATGGCATTTCGGCAAACGTCGTTGTTGGTGACACGGCGTTCCCACTGCATGCCACTTGTGCTTCAGAGATACCGATGGTCGGAAATGGACACGCTGTGAACAACTTCTGCGCGAATGGACCAGGTTTTGGAGCCGCACGAAACGTTTTATTATACTTCTGATTTTGTCGAAGTGAATCACACTAAGTTACCACTTCCGAACGACATTTTGAAGAAAACTTAACTCCTCTACACTAATGACGTCAGTTCTCGCTTTTCCGAACACTCATACCGTCACCTAGGTGAGGCAACCATGGAAAGTATACTAGGTCCCATCTCAGCAGATCTTTTCATGCCAAGAATTGCTCAAGAGCGTGCTACGGCGACAGTATGCTTGTCGTATCACAGGCGGCACGTTGACAATACGTCATGTTTCAGATCTTAATAGGTAATATATAGCCTGATGCAATGCCTAAATAATGTCATCTCATCCTGAAGGGTACATGTGAATTTGACACCTACAACTGCCTGCCGTTTTTAGACATACTCAGGAGTCGTCGAGAAGATGGCTCAGTTAGAAGAGCTGCCTATAAGAAATCCACGTGGTCCGGTCGGTACTTAAACTTCAGCAGCTTCTCACCGATCCAGCATAAACAAATGCTGGTGAATACGCTGTTCACACAAAGCAAGGCAAATCTGTTCACGTGACAGTCTTGAGGAAAAAGTAGATTTGACCATTCCTGTTCTACAATCAGATGATTACCCCAAAAGGTTCACTGATAGACACAGTATGCCAAATTACCATCCGAAGAGGTGGTCACTGTTTAAAAAGTAGGTCTACATTAGAACAGCATTTTATAGGTGATGATCTCATGCACCAAACAACACAGGAATTGAGAATTCGACTAAACGTACATTTATTGCAACTGAACTCCGTGTATTCACTGGGACTGCGACATTGCCAGAACCTTCAATCAAAGGTATCAGTCTATCGATACCACCTCACACTCTTTACAATTTTATGTGTTACTACAGAGAAAGTTACACAGGCAGAACTGAGAAGTACTTAGTCTCCAGAGTGAAAGAACATTAGCCTAAATAAATGTAGAATTCCATGTTACGGGGTAACGGCGATTTTGTTGAAACACCCAAACAACAACTTTCCTTAGTTGCTAGTCACGTCCTGACCACTGGTTGTGCTATCAAATCAACATGTGCATTCAGAATTTCATTACGCAGTTCCATTGCAGAATTCTCGCGGTTTGCTGTGGTTGTCGCAAGCAATCGATTAAAACCAACTGTTCATAAATAACTGTTTGTGAACTTGACTCTTTCCTTTTAGGGAAATCTCTCTGAAGCTTAAAGATAGAGTGTACAAATCGACAGTAAGAACTGTATTACTTTACGGCAGTGAAACATGACCCTTTCAGGGTAGAAGACGTGAACCATCTTCAGGTATTTGACCATCGAGGTCTGCGTTTGATTGATCCCATCGGGTTGCACCAACGAGTAAGCAACGAGGAGGTTAGGAATCCGTTATTTTGTAATGACTGCTAAGCGAGCCCTTTCGTTCAGTTCTTACGTTTGCTTGGAGTCGGTGGCTGGAGACGTTAGTTGAGATGGCGACTGGTCGGGCTTAGTGACATAAATGTTGTTGTTTGGCGGAGTTGTCTGGGTAGTGAGTTCACTTAATGACGCTAGGCAGTGAAGACCGTAAGAAGGCTGTTTTTCACTTATAACTCGGTTGTTTGTTTGCAAAGTGTAGGCACCTCGATGTTGTATGTTTGAATGGAAACGAAGTTATTTTTAGTAATTAGGGCCCCCACCCCCTCCCTTTTGTTTTTCTTCCGCCTGACTAGGGCTTGCTTTTTTCGTCATGGTTGCATGACAGTCACGCATCAGTGAGAATCACAGTGTATTGTTGTCTATCATGATGGCGATGATGACCCTTTCATGGACTTGATGACACGTCCTAACCCGCTGATTAGTTTCCCCCCTACTTTTATGTTTCGTAAAAACGGATTCGGTTGTTTTTGATTACCTGTTTTCCGTCTTTTTCTCCGCTATACATTTGTACTTGTATATTACTCCGCAATTTTTATGGACCATTCTGTGGACTAACGACAGTCCGAATCATTGTACTGACAGGTATGGCTCAGATGATTAAATGATCCTGATAATGGTGGTGAGCCGTTGAAGGTCGTTGGGAAGTTCGTGTACCTTGTGAGGGGCATTAATGCTTGTGGAATGTCTGATGAAATCATAGGTCGTACATCTAAGGCTGGGATGCTCTCTGACATCTTACGCCATTTGTGACGTCGGCATCATCTCAGTCTTTCTGTGGAAGGCCGTGTACAATGTACATTGTAAAAGCGGCACTATTATACGGCTGCGAATCGTCGTCCATCCGCACGGAGAATGTTGATAGATTCTTTTTTTTAAACAATCATCAGTGTCTCCGAAGCGTTAACTGCATGTACTGGGAACACTGTGCCAATACTTACGAAATTTGCCAGCATGTCTTCGGGATCGATAGACTATATCAATCCCTGAGCACACCAACCTCGTCTCACAAGCTTCGTTGTCTTGGCCGCATCTGACAGATGCCAAATAGCTGCCTACTATTCCTTGATTTGTTTACAAATGGTGGGTTGGACTGGAAGCCATAGCCTGGTGGGCAGCATATGATTCGGTTTGGTGGCATCAAGGCACTCACATTAGAGCCTGCTTTAATAGGGCACTTCCGGCTTCCTGGCCGGAGTCCGTAGGTCAATGAACACTTCTGATTAAGGACTCTATCCGAAATGATGAAGAATAGAAGCTAGTGGCGCTCGTGTTGCGAGTCTTTGTGTGCACCAGCATAATTTCCTTCCTCTTTACTCTGCGCGATGCCCTTTTTCTTCTCGTACCGTGGTACGTTTGCCACTTAAATAGGTTACTTCGTGACAAGCCTCTATGCATTCCGTCATTATGGATGTCTTTTCGGCTGAAATTTAACTGATAGATTACTTGATGAACAGTGTACTTCGGTAGAACACGATAGTCAGCCGGCTGATGAACGCTTCGAGTTGAAGATAGCAAACTTACTTCAACTTACTTCAATTATGTGAGCCAACCAAGATTGGCTAGATTTCAAATTACTGCAGTTGAAAGACACTTGCAAATACCCACTCTCGTAGAACCGTACGTTCACTGCTTTTCATTGATTTCCTCTTGCTTTGATTGTCGTCGAGCGTCTCGGGATGTTTTTTTTATGATTATGATCATCAATATTTCCTTCTTTCCTTGTTGTCAGTCACCAGCATTTATATGTTGGGGTGTGTCAAACAGTGCTCCTGCTAAAACGCACCGATAAGCAGTCGATGCGAATGACGAGAATCAAAAATAGTGATCGATCCAAGTGATATTGCGTTGCATTGCGTATTGTGTTGAACCGTCATGTGCTATAATAATTAGATTCCTTAGAAGGACTAAACTATCGTTCGATTTGTATCTCGGAGAAACAGAGAATTCTGATAAAAAGAGCTTGAAAGATGATGTTTTACGATTACCTGGATCAAGGGAATTTGGTGCTTTAGTGTAATTCATCAGAAAATATTACGTGTTGTGTTAAAAACGCATTGTTCTCTCGAGCATTGCTGGACAGCAGTTTGGATGATGTTTGGGTGCTGTGCCACTGTTGACGGTGCTGGTGTGCCACAGTACTACAGCTGAGACACTAGGATAAATGTACATTTTTGTTGCTTCTAATTTAATAATACTGCATTACCATGTACAGTATTTAATGAATAACAGAGTGTAAACGACGCTTGAGTTGTTTCACCTTCGATTTAATGGCTCTAACGACAATGTGGTAGAGGAATAACGAAGAACTCTCATGGTAAGGAGCAACCGTATCTTTCACACAGTTTCCGAATTTCATTAACATTATGCTTTTTCATCCCACGGAACACATTGTCTGTTGAAATTATGTGGGTATTCATGACCAGAAGTAATCAGTATGTTTGACTTTAGGCGAATAAGGATATTAACGTACAATCCCATGTGAATTCCCTTCTGTGTTATAGAATATTTGAGTCCTTCTTCGTGAGGACCACTTCCAAGCGAACACCGCTGTTTGCATTCTCCGAAGATGGTTTTCATACAGAGGGATTAGTGTATGTAATTATGAGGAAGCATTTCGACTGCGCACAGTTTTGATAGTTTGTATGATCATCATGGTATTTGATCAATGTTTTCAGTCGTTTGGACATCTTATCCACAAAATTGTCTATGCAAGAATTTTTTTTCTTTTGTACGATGTTCGGAAAACCTTCCTCCGAATTTCTTCTATGACGGATTGTGGTTAAGGTGTACTTTGACTGGTGGAAAAAATTTAAGTAACGGGTATATCTTGGCTGGTGATAATCTGCTTTCTGCATATTAGTTTATCTTCAATCCACGGTAGATAACTTTGCTAATGTAGATAGTTTTGATACACGAGAAAATACATTATTCAGTACTTTCTGTCCCCTTTGGTGTCGGAATTCAGGTACGACAACTATTCTATGGTTCCAGTTAACACTTGCATTATTCATTACGGAACAGTGAACTGTTTGGTGGATTCATCTTATCTAAACACTGTTATATTCTATAATGGCTACCCAAATCGTTATGAATCTATTGCGCCGCCTTCCACTACGGTAGACAGCTCCCGAGCACAGTTGATCATATGTATTGTAAAAGCAGTGTCCGGTAGGTTAGAAAATAATGTGAAATCAAATTTGAAAGCGAATGTCTTAGATCGTAAAGTTATGACAAATCAAGAGGCAGTAAGACGACTATGGAAAAAAAACCCACTAATACCTTAGTCAGAAACGAAGTATCTCAGTAATCAGAGCAGCACGGTTCATCTCAAAACTTTTGTTAACCTGACTAGGGCTGCTCACAGATGATGTGATTGTCAGTTAGTAAACTAGGTCTCCAACAAGTCAAAAGACGATCTGAGTATTTTCTGGTAAAACGACACATGTTCGTTTCTTTGTTTACTATTCACTTATCGTTTTGGTTCTGTGGACGACCGGTGAAGTGCGAATGATTTATTATGTGCTGTGATCAGAAAGTAACAGTAACCAAGCAATATCGATATTTGTATCTGCTGAACAGTCAGTGTTCTACCGAATAACATTCTCCTTTTGTCTGGGAGTATACTACATCTGTTCTCCACATTATTGACGGGGTGGGGGTCTATACCTTCTGACATATCTTTTTTAAGCACAAAATTTTCCATTACAGATTAAGACTGTACTAGAATTTTCGCACTATAGTCTTGGACCTGACGGCAACAAGGTGATCAATTCAACTAACCCGAACGAATAGCCGAACTTAAGTAGCACAATTCTAATTGGTTGCTTTGACTCTGGAAGGGGTGCGGGTTATTCGGAGGGTGTAAACGACTTTGCCTAATCAAAACGGGATTAGCGGCAAAGTTGAACACTGATCTTCCTATTCGGTTCCTGCTAAACCATTAAACCGCTGGCCGCATTGGTTTCTTTGACCGGTAGAGAGTTGCGAGTGGTTAGGGGGTTTGTGAATCCTACGTTCAGTGGACTGAGGTTGAAGATGTTGGTAGACTTCGAGTTGTAATATGAGAGTTGACCAGTTTGTGGAAACATTTTTATTATTTCTGTAGCATACGTGGCTGGGGGACGAACTTATCGACGGCAACTATTAGTGGATACATGGACGGTCGGTGCATGCCTTTCTCAAGACTATGTCAAATATCCGTTAGTATGAACTCAAATGAGCATTTGAGATTCCTTCGACTTTCGGGTTATTGATCGATGAAATGTCATACAGATTCAAGTGCTATTTGCTGCACTGATGAAACGACTTTCAGTTCGTTCTGTATGAGTTCAGTAGGACGTTCACTGAAAGAAACGAGGGCATACATCTCTATAGAAAAATGATCGAGGCTGTAAGGTTCATTTGGTTGAATCTATGACATTAAGCTCACTACTAAGCTGTGCGATGAGAAGTAGGGCATACTACAACGACGATTGCAAAGGATGGCTGCGCATTTTTGCTAGGTCAGGTGAAGTTCAATACGAAGTTCGCTTATTAAGACCGGTTGTTTCTTTGGGTCAGTCGGGCCAGTCACGTTCTTGCCGTTTTATCCAACATCTTAACGTAGAAATTCTAATTCATTAAAGTAAATTGCTCCAATATGTAGTAGAAACTCTTGTGCTTTGAAAGGAAACAGATTTGTTAAATGTTATAGTTTTCTCATTAACAATCCTGTAGGTAGCCGTCCGATGAACAACATGAGTTTCTGAAAACTGTTTGAGACACGACTCTCTTTTATTCCATACTGGTTTTGAACCTCTCCTTCTCTTCCTGCAAATCAAATTTATAAACCATGTGTACCCAATGGTTGACACTGCGATTTATATTGTGTCCAGTGATCACTCATTGAGTTGTTTATTTCGTAAGGTAATTGTTTTTTAATGTTTCTAGAGCGCAACAATAAATTAATTTTGTTTAATGTATCACTTGAATATACAATCCGTTTGAAAAATCACTTTCATTTCGAAGTTGGAATTATTATTATCATTTTCCCATTTTGGTCATCTTATTGTTATTCCACTGAACTGTATATCAACTGCTAGCGCAATTGATCAAGATATACTCTACTTCTTTGAATAAAAAGAATTTTTCAAACGAGCTTCTGAATTCATCGTCAGACAGAAGAAAAGTATAGCAAGTTTCATAGTTATACTTTGTAAACTGAAGGCGCACTCACAGTGACGTTTAGTCAGGTGTCCTTGTACAGTGTACATGAAACACCTGGTGTTTTCCCATCATCCAAAGGCAGACTCCACACGTCTGTCTATTCGTCTGTACCTGGTGCTTATCTTGGAACTAAACGTCATGTGATCCGGCGTGAATCTTGTCAGGTCCGACATCACGAGACCCATTGTGTTTAGCATACACAGTGTACTTGCGTTCCTTTATCCCTTATTTTCTGTCAACCATAGTTGACTGAGTATTCGAACGATCTTTGTTTGTCCGTGTGTAGTTAAGTTCGGAGCAACTTTTGCTGAGAGATGAAACTGACGTCTTTCGCTCCATTCCATATTTTGTTTGTCTATTTTTGTGCTGTACAGCTGGATCCGGTTGAGTCTGTCAGTAAATCCTAAAAACAAGATCCCTGTCCGTGTGATCATGAAAACGTTTGCATCCGGACGCAACGAACGTGTCGTATTTCACAGCCTGAAAGAACTGGGTCTACCCCATGGAAAAGTACGTTCATCATCATCCTCTTTTTGGTTCTATTGTGAATCGCAGGGATCGTCTGTATAGTCATGTTGTCTATTGTTTGTTATGTTTCTTGTGGATGGATTCATATCGAAGTGTCAACAATTTAGTACGTCTATTAGTACGATGTTGAGGTGGCGGTTTTGGTGCTATGTCTCATCAGTGTACTCTGTCTGTTAAATATTGAGTAATATCAGAAAATTTTGGCGACATAAATGTGATCTCAACACGATAGATATAGATAAAGTAAAAGACATGCAGGATAGACAAACACTACGACTCACTGAATATGGTTGTTTTGATCAACACATACAAAGCGAAAGTATCAATATGAAATCCAAATAAACAAAGTTAGAACGTGATTTGTACATTAGATTTGGAAGACAAAATTGAGTGTCAGAAGGACGCTGTTGATATGTGAAGTTAGAATGTTCTTTTGTGTAGTTGATCTTTGATTCAGCAGTTCAGTCGAACATAAGAAGCAGGAGATGAGGCACAATAACCCTCGTTTATCAGCTTGTATGTTCAAACAAATTTGCAGATCACGGCACGAAAACATTGAATATAAACGTTCACAAAAATATATAGGTATAACGAGGGTAATGTACATCGGGTTAACCAAACCGTAACCGTTAAATGGCAATCATCCAAAATTTGTGTTTGGAGCGTTCACTATTCATCTGTGGAGCTTCTAGATATGGATATGTACATTTTCATTAGTTTTTTGATTTGTTTTCCTTGTTCAAACATAGCTGATGTAGTTAGTTTAAAATTTCATCCCCTCACATCCAGTTCTAGAAGACAATAAGAAAGCGTACGGTTTTCGAGGTGCAAGCAGTTCTTGTTGCTCCGTGGATGTTTTGTCACTGTTCACGAATGTCCCGCTACACTAAACTGCTGGTTATACTTATGAGCTTGTTGAAATGACTCACATCACTTTGCCTCTTTCGACTGATATTCTTAAATAAAATTTACTGTTGTGTACTGGAAATGTCAGCTTTCGTTTTCTTGATCTATGCCACCGTCATGTAGATGGGAGTAACCATAAGAGATCCACGGAGGCCCATCTTAGCAAACTCTTTTATGTTTCAGATTGGGCCAATGTTGACCGCTGACATGGCAGAGTCGTCCTACTGCAAACACCATGTTGATGACACGCGAATATTCAATAAACTATAGGTAACCTGGGACGGCACTTACATAGTTTTGACCCAACTTGAAGGTAACATGTGAATTTGAGGTCAGTAACTGCCTACCGTTTCCAGACAATCGTAAGTCGCCGGGAAGATAGTGAAATGATCGTCTACAAAACCCCCACGTGATCTGGACGATACCTAAACTTTGGTATTTCCACTCCGGTCCATCATAAACACACACTACTCAATGCACTGTTCACACCATTGATAGGAATCTACACACAGAACAGACTTTCAAAGGAATTAGACAATATATCGACTGTACTCCAGCAACATTTCTTAACTGGCGACCACTGTGAGGAATAGGGGTTTTTTCATGAAACTGCTTTTTAAAGAGAATGACAATGTGCATCCAACTGCGTAAAAATTAATAAATCTGCTTACACGAACGTTCAGCTCGAGGGAATTCTGTATATAAGCTCGGACCCAGAAGCTACCTATGCTTTCATTTATATAAAATCAGCTTGTTGTTGCCACTTCACAGTGTTTACCAGTTTATACGTAGCTACGGAGAAAGTTACGTAAATATAGCCGAGTGATGTTTAATCTTCAGACTGGGGAACATTTGCTTAAATGGGTAGAGAAGTCCATATTACCGGAGAACGGCAAAGTCCTTGGAACACAGCTAATTTTCTCAATCGCTAAAATCATCCTGAGTATTGGTCATGTTATCACTTGCACCATATGAATTCATCACACCATTACATCATCCTAATCCGAGATTCTTTCGGTTTATTGAGGCGGTCGAAATCAACCGACTGAGGCCGGCCCTGTATTCAGAGGCAATTGTTCATTAACTTGACTGGACTCAGTGACTTTTCATAATCTGCCGATTGACTGTTTACCCTCCTCCCTAATTGTTTCAAATAAATGACGTTTCAATTCATTGTCAATTTGATACTGATTATTCAGTATGAAATGTTTGCATCTACCGCTCTCTATGTTTTAACTGTTTTCTTCGAACTTCTGAAGGGGAATAACTGTTTCAGATACTCTGATTATTACATAGAACATTAACTTATATTAGTTTGCAACATGACAGCAAGTTGGCGAGTGATACTGACGTAATTTAGGCACAAATGGTGTTAATTAGGTGGTTTCGCCATTCATTGTGCCGCCAACTTTTGCTAACAGAGAACTGATTTGACGCTTGGGGAAACTTTATGGGGAGGTTGCGATTGCCTACTAACATTGTGAACAAAGCATTGCAGTCAGCGCCCTGATTTTTCGCGATTGAGTGTTTCACGATATCGGGTCTCTGTTGCAAACTCGAGATGCCGGCCGGAATTGTGTTATTTCTTTTCCACCATCGGGCTTAGGCTTTTGTACGAACTACTGGACCGCATACGGAGGTTGTGTGTGGTCTGTATGCTCGAGCCCAGGCAACTGCAATCAAAGTAACCTGGCGTCGGACTCATAGTTGTGTGAGTCGTGGTCGATATATCCACTGCTGAACAGGTTGCATGGATATGGACTGGGCTCGATCCCCCAGTTAAACTTCTGCAGTTATTAGTCACTGTAATGTTTAGTAACTGTGTACCCTGCTGTCGGAAGAGAAACATGTTAAGAACCGTGAAATGTAAGATGATGAACGCTTAGTCAAAGTCGGGGCAGGATCTCTTGATACTGTTTTGTTCCGTCGTAGATAAATGCTGATTGAAATCCCAGAACATTTTTACTTCAATTCATCATTTACATCTCGAGGTCATCACGCACTGACAGCCTGAATGCAATTTCTACTACATCTAGATTTCGTGAGTGTTCATGATGCGACAACCATTTTGCTAGAAAAATTTCAAACAGGAGGCTGCTGATAAAACACATTGGTTTACTTGAAGCTTCTGATTCAAAAACCCCTTTGGTACTTACATCGTGCCTACACCGCACGATGACGCCGCTTATCAAAATAGGCAATCAGTGACCATGTTCGTTGGATTAAGTTGACTTGACTTCAAACGCTCAGACGTTAACTAAACACCCTCGCCTCTGCTGATTAAGGTAATGTGTTTTGCGGTGAGAAACCTCCGGAAAGCATTTCCGACAACAGTACGGAACGAACCAAATCAACATGCCCACTTTGTGCAGCTAATGAACGTGCGTATTTAACAGTAATTGAGTACACTGGTCACAGTTGTTCATACTGGTTATGTGAGCATCATTTCTTGAGTTATAGATGTTCAGGCTGTTGTACGTCTACGATAAATTCCCCTCAGCTACTGAACAGGTTTATGAGTCGCTTCATTTCCCCAGAAATACGCTCATTTTGCTCTTCACAATCGCGTTTGTGCACCCAACGAGTTCAGAGCCCATCGTGTTAATAACTGGTCAGTTATGTGGTTTACCTTTTCATTTCCTTCGGTTACTTCTCTGATCTCCATACACTTTCGTTTTTATGTCCATTTTCTGTAGAACGATGTCATAGAGCCGGCGGAATTTCCGTTCGAGAAGTTCTACGAATTGTATCACAAAATCTGTCCACGCACCGATATTGAAGATCTGTTCAAATCTTTGTGAGTCGTGCGCGAGCTTCTATGGTCTTGGTTTTGTTTGGTACTTTTTATTAAAGTGTGGGAATGTCAAGTAGCTGTTTTAGTTAAGAAACGTAGACCTCTGTCGCTGTGAGAAGAATGCCGGGCTGGGATACAGCTAAACTGAATGTACGTACAACGAATGGGATGGAGAATAAATTGGAATTTAGTATATACGGTTTGTTTTAAAAATGGCAGTTAATCCTCCTCATGCAACTGTCTAGATTCTTGATTTGTTATATTGGGAACGAAGATTGTGTACTGTTAGTTACCAATCGTGAAGAGTAACTCTGATCAGCTGAACAACTGCCCTTTTAAAGACTGTATAAATTACTTCCGTTTGTTCGCGTTTGGCCGTCACATTAGTCGCAGTAAGTTGTAGTCTGTGTTTTCGTGTGCTATGTTGGCGACTGATATGCATGTATCAAATTACTAGCCATGTATATACGTCCGCCGTTTCGTTGAACTACTGGACTGGTCAATTCTGACGGACATCTTTAATTTACTTTGTGCGCACATGATCAACACGCCTGCATAGCTTAAATGTGGATTAGTTTTTTTCAGTTAACTGATTAAGAGCATGTCAACTGTTATCACTTGTGCTTATCAGTTCGGAATAACATGGGACACGGATGTGCATTCCAAACTCGTGAGGTTCCGAACCTGTTTGTTTCATCTATTCTGTTTAGCGTTGAGTATCACTGGGAGTTGACTACATGTTTCAATAGGCTTTCAATAGTTTAATGATAACGGTGTGGACATGTGGTAATAATGCGGCTACGGGTTCGAGCTCACCAACCGCAGCTGCTCTTGATTAAGTTTGTGTAATCTGAGCATACCCAGTCTTGCATAACATATAGTATCCAATAGCTTGTAGTGTAAACACTGAAAAATGAAATTTTGACATTATAACCGTTCTCACCGTATTTAAAATTTTCGACATCACCGATCTTTACGTACAATGATGATCATGTAAAAATTAGTTGATTGACTGTTTCGATTTTTCAGTCTCTAACATTGCCACAGTTCACTAGACACTTTCTGCATGCAACCACCTCAGTCTGGATTTCGCACACTTTTCTGTCTGATCAATAGTGAGTGAGTGTATTTTCACTGTGTAAGTCAAACATCCAAGAAGATTAGACAGTGTGATTTACGACCACGGGGAATGGCTTTTTGCAATCACGCATCGCAAGTGCCATTCATTTTAGCGTTTAGGTGATTCTAAAATAATCGAAAACATACTCTCTACTGTTTTTTTTTCAACAGTGACATCTTTTTCAGGCATACTGTTTAATGGTTATGTGGAAAACACAGTTCATAACTGCATGGTTGTTGGAACACACGTCAAGAGCGATTTCGGTCGCAGACAGCCAACATGAAATGTGAACGGTAAAAAAATTATCCACGACATAAGTGAATCTCAAATATAGATTGACACTACGACTTACTGTAGAAATTCTTCCAAGCAATTTAGGTGCGTTTATGACCTTACCTTTCATACGGTGTGTCGCTGTGCTGCAACCGATTTATGTTGGCATCTCTATGGGATTGACATCTGAACCACTTCCTCACACGCGTTCAGTCGAAATCGATTGCGACGGGGTTCGCTCGTGTGCACTTTCTTAGAGTTGACGCACGTGTTACTGAAAATCTGGCGAACGGTGTCGTCGCTTCATTCTCTCTTCTCCCTTGGAAATGCTTTAAATCGTCGAAAATCGTCAGGCGATTTTTGTGCAAATGGTTTTCCTTGCGCGGCCGTTTCCGCAATTTTTCCACTCGTGACTTCCCAGTTTGTAATATTTCTGCAGCCTACCGGAAAACTTTCATGATCACTGCTGCCTGTTGTCTTGCTTCCGTGTGCTCTTTGTTCCGACACATCGTTTTGATTATGATTTAGTCATCTAAGGGACCACATTAGTACATTATCTACGAAGTCAGTCATTAATGAATGGAACAATTTCAAAGGTCATGCCCGTGATGTTCCAGTTACGGAAGTGGGTTGTAAAAACGTCGTATATGGTTCACTGTGTATGTTATCGTTACCGTTTGTCATCTCTTAAACATGCAATGAATTCAGCGTACATTTCAAATTTCTCTCTTTAGGCTCATTGCACATTTGCACTTTATGCTTGTATGGAGGCCATGTAGCCTGAGCCACCAGTCAGGTCGGTGTTAGGATTGACTCCAGAATACATGCAGATGTACTTTATGCCTAAATCTCCAACTTTGGTTTATTACACTATCAGCTGAGATAGGTGACTGGTTGGCGGCATCCGAAACGGATTAGCCTGTCACAGTGACCGAAGCCAAAGGACGCCTGCGCTTTAAATCATCACCCCAAGTGGTTTGCGCCGCACCACTTGCAGTTCCACTCACACACCACGTATCCGGTGTAAACCCGAAGGAATAAGACCAGTAGGTGTGTGAGTGAGGCCTTTGTGTCCAGCTGGCCAATGCTGGGTGACTATGATACAGCCGACTAACTAGCACCTACTTCAAACTTCAATCCTCAGGTCGATAGGCTTGAAGGTTGACGAGAGAAGCGTATATAGTTAGCTATTTATCGATATTCGTCGAACAGATAACAGTGAATTTTTTTAATACCAATTTTTGCTCGACAACGGTAAGTTTTTAACTTACGCCGTGTGCTTATTTCGAAGATTACTGTTTACTTTGCGGTACTTGTCATGCGCTTGTTGTATGTGAGAACTCCCCATAGGTGTGCACTGTGTGTACAATGCATGTGTGCGTGTGGCACTGGTTCTTCTGTCACCTACTGAGAGCATGGGTGACCAATTGAGATTGAAATTCATTGAACTATTCTATTAAGAAACGAAGACAAATTGGTTCGCGGTACTACTTTTAAGAGTTTCATAAACACCCGAAAGGAGTCACGTTGTCTGATGTGCACAACGTACTTTCGAAGGAACCTAGCTGTGACACTCGGTGACTCCTGGAAGTGTTTCCTTCTCTTTCGAGTCAGTTACAGCAAAAACCACGCGTGCTAATCTGTAAGGAAATGGCGGCCCTATTCACAGCCTGTTATAACCCATACGGTACTGGGCTGGTCATTTCTGATAGTTCAACTATCGGTTGATCCTGTCTTGTGACATTCAAAGCGCCTTTGGTACATGGTTATTCCTCCGTAAGCCTACCAAAGAATCGACTTACTGAGATGTTTTAACGCACGTGGTCGAGGCTCACTTCCAACTGTTTTCACTAGTCGGATGCTTGCCCTTATCGGTGAACTCAGGACATTACGCTAGCAATTCTAGGTTAACGAAGTGTTTTCGCATACCAGCGGCTTAGCTAACATTGTTTCAATTCTCAAGAAGGACCTGAGTATCCAGGCATTTAAGGAATTAGTTTAATTCCTACTTGGTCAAGGTTGATCACTGCTGTTATGTTTCATACACTCAAGTTGGCGCACAGATACTGTTTCTTCAATCAGAATTTTTCGATGGCTGGAATAACATTACATATCTTCACGTCTGGTCAAATTCTGCAACGCCGCCCTCTGATAAGAGTATGTCAATGCCTGCTTTTGTTTGCTAATGGTGCGTCTTCGATTCAGCTATCACGGATTCATTTTTTTTACTATCTAACCTAAAAGTGTATGCCCTAGAACATCATGCGCTCTGTCACAGTGTTAACCAGAGTCGTCTTGGATCGGACTGACTCTGCCATCCATCCAGTTTGTTGGCTTTGTTTCATAGACTTCATTGACTCTCACTTGTTCATCTGTACAGATCCTTTGTTTACCTGTGGTTTTCTGTTTGCGCTAGGTGGATCATGTTAGAAATGATCGCCTGGCAGCTAATGTGTGATCTGGATTTGATGCATGAGAACGTTCAAGTCAAAGTCTATGTTATTAGTATGTTCTTGGTTCCGTATGTGGGAACGATGAATCGTGCACTAATAGTACTGGTTACGTGCTATTTGCAGATCAAGACACTACCATTTCGAAGTGTCCACAAGCTGTAACGTAGGCAGCCGTGAGATATTTAACGAGTGGGTTTGTTGGAAGCTAACGTTCAATTCAACAGTTGTTTGACCCGGAACTACTACACAGAGATCTTGGGTACTCATAATGCTTTATAATGCTGTGCAACACAGACAATCATATCAATGATATTTGTGTATCTCCTGATACTCTTTTCTGTAATGTGTAGATATTTTCTGTCGTTTTTTCAAGACCTGAAACGTATCAACATGAAGCTAACAAAACTCAGCCATTGGTGGTTATGCTGTTGATACTTATTTGGAGCGTTGCTACTTGCTTCACCTATTTCTGTGTTATTTTTTTTTCAACTTATACTGTCAAAGTGTTTGCATCTGTTTTGTTCTATTGGAATATCTACAGTAAGATATGTATTTGCATTTTTAGTAAAAAACTATGCAGCCAGTATATAGTAATAGTAAACGTTTTTATTAATGTATTATTGGAGTGTAGGTCTTGTTTTTATTTGAGTTCAACACATTACGTTCAACGCATTATGTACTTTCAATTTATCTATATAATTTTGAGATTAAAAGTTTAGTACGTGTTACAATGTCTTGTACTTCCGACGAAAAAAAGCATCGATCCTGGCGATACATCAATAGTATAATGGAACATTTTGGTCAAGGCTCAACTGGGGGTTAATCGACGTTCGCATGCTATCATGTTGTCCGTTTCCACAGTAGCGAACCTAGGGTTTTCAATACCCACTGGCTAACCGTCGCTCTGCCCTATTGATCGGCTTGGTTGATGCTTGCTTACTGGTGGAGACAGAAGACTTATTTCCTTTTTTTCTTGTCATGAATTTCTGTCAGGTCAACACAATGATCAGCATTACAGGAATATGTCTTCAAAACTGTGGACTGTTTCATTGATTCTGCACACACACAACATGGGCAATGTGTGGTTTGTTCTTAGGATAAATTCACATATAAATTTACCCGACTGTCTGGTCAGTGACTGGGGTTAGGGTGTGATGTGATGCATATAATCAGTTACCGTCGGACAAAGTTATACACGGTTGAAAGAATTAGCCAACCGATTAGACAGTGTGACAACTGCTACAGATCTTTTGTGCTTCAATAACCAAGATTGATTGGTTGATACTTATCGTTGCGTTTAATCGACGTAATCCGAAGCTCATTCAGTTTGCGTAGTGAGGCTGTATGCTCATGAAAAGTCTCATCTGATCTAATCCTTTACCGTTTTTCGACCAAATAACGCATGCTCTGATTTATGTGGAATGTTTTACAGTGGCCATCTGTTGGAGCCTGAACTCTAATGTTTCATGAGAGTCAATCGCTGCGCTTCATAGTGCATTTGCCTGATGTTCACTGATCCACGAGCGTCATTCCATCTGATCTAGTGATTCACTTGAAAGGACTATTTCGTTATTTCTTCCTCTCTGTTCTTTTTCCTCTGCTAGATCGAATAACAAAGACTATCTGCACGCGGACAAAATGATCGAATTTCTCAACGAGGTATGTGCTCATTAGTTGACATTCAGTTTTCGGATTAGGATCATCTCTTGTTGTCCTTCCTTTTCACCATTGTTTTCTTGCCTTCATACGTGTTTACACGGAGTTTTTGTTACTCAACGATAGCCCTATCATCATATCTGAGTGCATTCTGCTACAGAATTGCGAAGTCAGTCGTTCAGCATGTATTCCAACCTCAGCTTTGGTCAGGTGCTGGCCGGTCCCAACGCGTAATTTACGTATGCTGAATGCTCGTACAATACAGTTTTGGTATTCGATCGGGCGCGGTTTTCAGAGAGCTATTTTGCTGTCACCCCACAATCCAATTGAAGCAACGCTAAACACATCATTAATAGTTCTGATTAGACGCACATGGCCAGACATTACTACGCAGGTTCAACTAAAACGTTCTAAGGCTAATTTCTCGTGATTTGGGAGTTCACCCTCCTCCACAAACTATCGTAGCATTCGGTTCAGAAAGGACGACGCCATACGTAATAAGAAGCACAATTTATAAAGCAGAATAAACAAAACTTGCACGATAATACCGAATTGACCAGAATTTTTCTTCCCGTTGTTTGGATTTCTCTCGACCGTTTGCTTTGGACACGAATTGCTGAATTTACTATACCGTGTTTCCATCCTTGGAGTTGTTTTGAACTTCGTCTTCTGATCCGAACGGACCAGCCTTTAATCAATCTCTTTACAACGACTTTCTTCTGGCCGGTTGCACAGGTATAAAGAAATCCCACGCCTTCTATATTACGTATTCGATCATCTGTGTTATTTAACTGCTATAAACTACTTCTTTTGAGGTGAACACGAAATCAAGAAGTAATCCTCAACTTTTTCCGTTTAATCTACCACTTTTAATCCCAATATTGTAAGTGCTGCCTGTCATCGCCTAATGAATCCAATATATTAAAGCCTAATTGCTACAATGAGTTCTCAGTTCCCAAGTCGAACTGGCACTAGTTCCAGTGAAACATTTTAAGCTGTACTTGACCTTTCGCTTTCACCGGATTACCCATTCCTTACTGATAGCATGTATGTCAGCTATCGTTGGCTTGAATGAGATGATACTTTTCAATTAATTGTAAGAATTCAAGCAATTAACATTCGTGTCCATCATATGCCTTGTAAAATCTCGCCTCATCTTTGATTCGACAGTATGTTCACTTTGTTGAGATGCGCTTCGTGGCTTCGGCTTACAAAACATTTTTCAAGGCTATGTCAGTAAAGTTGATTTCAGAGTAGGTAATGAGGTTTTGTAGTGCGTATTTGAAGAGTTACATCGTGATGGGTGGGTTTACGGGAATCAAAAAGGAGACCTACTCCAATTTCAGATGTATTCGATATCAGAAAGACATCTCGTACAAATATCACCATTTCATTTGTTCGATCACAGCTCGGATTGTTTTACTTTTCAACTGCGAAATGTGATCGCTACTGGTCGTAGATGTCAATTCTCTTTGTGTGTTTGAGCATTCACTCGAGTGCAGATTAACACTGCGTGCCTTTTAACTGAGTATGTAGTATAAACGTCGGCATCTATGTTTGGCGCGGATCTCCATCACCTCCGTCTTTCGAGGTTTATGTGGTGCGGACGTTCAGCTGTGCTGACCTTGAGGCGCTGTACTGGTTGACGCACTCCGATTAATTAAGCAAGTGACTCCCGAATTATTTGTAACTTGATAAGTGCTCGGTATTTAAAATATGTCCAGCAAGAAGTCAACTGGAACAGTGCTCCTCACTCTGTGGATACATTTGGTTGAAACGTAGAACCGAAATCCGTTTAGATAGCTCCATTTCATGTATGATCATTATCCTGAGCTTCTGTATGAATGGGTATGGACATCGAATGCATTCACGTTATCTCAAAATTGAGATGCTCCATTCCAAGATTGTAATAAGATAGTCTAAGTTGTAACCATTGGTCTCTACGCATCTAAGATTGCGTAGCTTTCATCCGTTGAAAAGGTCGCCTGGCAATGTTTTTCGTCCATAATTAGGCGTTAATTGGTGACTGCTATGCCTATAAGAACGTCTACAGCACACCAGTTTTCGTCCAAACGCCTTTCCTGATCAGGATTGCTCGTTTGGAGGTGTTGACAAAGCGTTCAGCCTATTTTTACGTGGTTCAGTGTATTTCGAAAATGTTTCCATCATATGTATTTCATACAACATCTTAAATGGGTAAATCCTAGCCTAAATACCAATGTCGCACATTTTCGTTTCTGACCAGCCAAATTAGGAAAACGATTTCGAAAATGTAGCTGTTTTGCATTTTGATGTTGTTTCTCAAGCAGTATATCTTGGCCGTTTTGATATGCACCAATTACTAGCAGGACTTACAAACGTTGAAGTTATTTTGCGAAGTCAATGTGAATTCGTCCCATTAAGCATTAAGCAAGCGAACAGTTAAGTTTATTTGTCATACTTAGTTGTCTCGCTGCCTCTAAGCAAGTCACACAATTTGTTAGTGCTCTATTTTCCTATCGATCCCTGTCAACAAACAGCTTTAGGCCAATATTGTCATTCTGCTGATTCCCTGATGATCAGTGTGCAGTTGTCTGAGAATTCTGGTTGTAGACTAATCGGTATAATAACCCGACCTCCTGAAAGTAATCAGTCACTAACAACGGATAGTGTCTTCCGTTCATTTTGGAAATCTTACATTTATTCGTTAACGTTGTGAGTTGACTTGATCCTCGTGAATGGCGTGATTTATTGCAAAAGCTTTCCCGTTTTGGTGGATCACTAGTCATGAAAACGGTAACAGTACGTATGTTTACTGATTCGTGTGATGCAACGCATCGGTTTCCCTAAATACGATCGTCTTGTCTTCCGATGTTCCCAATTACCTTTGTGCGTATAATAAACGAACAGTGATTTTCCATCATTGTACAGCTCTATTAGTGTACTTTGTCATGGCCTTCTTTGGTCGGGACTTGGGCAATAAATTCTTATGGTCGGTTTTCAAAATGACTCTCCAGCCCTACAACTTGCTCGCTTGTGCTAATTTCAAGGCACCTTTTTCTATCTGACTGTAATTCTCTCCCAAACTTTTTGATGCCCGTAATGTTTGTGTAACTGTGTTTTGACATTAATAAAGTACGATACTGTAGCGATCACATAACAAGAGTTTAACATGTACACTTTGCCGACCTCTCTGACATAGCCTACGAGGTGGTCAGTTGATAGCTTTGTTAGGGTAAATAAAACCGGCGACTAACATGTTGGGAATTGTGCTTTGTGTTTGCCTCCCAGGCTAGGCACCTCTAAACTTGCCTAGCCGTTGTTTGCATACAATAATGGGAGTGGCGTATATTTGAGAGCTGTGGTGTGAATTCTGTTGTTGCCTGACAGTTCTGTGTAAGTTGAGGATACTTAATGTAGCCGGACAGTAAAAGTCGCAGATGCTGCCTTACTCGTGTGTATCTGGATTGTTTGTTTGTGGGTAACCTACTCTTGTGTGTTGGTTGTTTCAGGCTAGACAGAGGTTATAGACTTCAGATCATGTTTCCTTCCACTCTTTTGCCTCAGGTTTTTTCCCTCATCATTTCTTGGTCTTTGTACATCGGTACCGGTCACTAATTTATTGTCTCCGTTGTTTATGACGTATGATGATATACAAGTGGTGTTGGTGGCAACATGAAATTCTACGTTGCAGACTTGAGCTCATTATGTCTCATAGCTTGTCTCAGAGGCACATGAGTATATCAAATTTGCCTGTATTCAGTTAATAAGATGATATAATGCTTATATTGAAGACTTTCGTTTGTTAGAGTACACTATAACGTGAATTTGACCTATAAAATTGATCACTTTGGTGTCACATTTGACAACTAATCCGTACAATTGTGTGTACCTAATGCTTGTCACCGTTTAATACTGGTTCAACCTCAGGACTACTGATGATGAAAGTGATCCCTCTGAGTTTTCCCCTACCCAACGATTGGTTTACTTCCCTTATTAAGGTATGCTGACAGATATCTGCGAAGCTAGTGCATCAGTGAATCATTCGGTGTTCGAAGTCAATTTAACGTTTTCTATACTCTTAAAATAAGCTTTACGCCTACATTAATGACTTCTGTCCTGTTACATTTCAGACCCAACGGGATCCTAGATTGAATGAGATTCTCTACCCATTCGCTAACAGACAAACCATCAAATATGTACAGGAAAACTATGAGACCCAGGAGGAGTACAAAAACACTGGTGAGTCTAAAAGGCTTACATGAATTGGGTCAAATGTTCAATTGATTCCTCATGAATTTTGCAATGGAGATGTTTCTTTTATTAGAATTATCAGGACACGGCCTTCCGTTTTTTTAATCGAGCACCACCCAGGATTTGTAAAGTTTTTTTTTACAACAAAATATTCCAGTCTTGTGATTGACATTTGCCAGTGTTTCTGCTCCGGTTAGAGTGCATCTTTAATACTCATCTTGTAACGATTAACTGCTTACATGTATATCACGCACTCGCCATGTCAATCATTTTACGAGTTACACAGCGGAGTGTTTTTCTCTTAACATCCCATGAAGTAATCTTTGTCCGTTTCATCCGGCCGTTACTTGTTAAACTCCATCTTTCCGTTAATTAGAAATGTTGACCCTAGCTTCGTCTTTCACGTAGTTGGTCGTACATAAATTAGTTGAAATGGCAATCTTTTCTACATCGTTAAACCTGAATAAATGTTTAAACATGCGACAATGTTTAATGTGGTTTCCTTATATTTTCAATGCTGTAATATTCTTCAATAAGAGCACTGTTCAATCCAGTTATAATTCTAGGTTCCGATGTCTGAAGGCAACCAGCTGACTTGTATGCTTTTGTTAGTATGCTTTTGTCCATGAATTCTACTATCTTTTTTACTAAACTATTTTCTCTCTCTCTTTCTGATGCTTTTTCAGACAACCTATCTATCGAGTGTTTCTATCGATATCTTATGTCGGATAACAATGCATGCATCTTCCTTGATCGACTAGAGGTCTACCAAGAAATGGATCAACCTTTGAGTCACTACTATATCAACTCCTCGCACAACACTTATCTGATTGGTCGACAGTTTGGCGGGAAATCCTCGGTCGAAATGTACCGACAAGTTCTGCTCGCCGGTTGTCGGTAAGCTCTCGTTTCCAGGGTCTTGAGTTGAAACTAGATAAAAACTGAGTGTTGGAACCTATTTTTTAAGGATTTCAAACAAACAATAACCACTTATGAGTAACTGCGCCGACTACTAGTTATGATTTTGAGTGTTCGAACCCTGTTGGGGTCATGTTTGTTTATTTCATAAACCCGGTGTTTTGTCAAAACTCCAAGGGATGAAACCTTTCCATCTGGACCTTCGAAACACTTGCTTGTGGTGTTCTGCGGACATCGAGAATAATAAGTGTAGGTGTTGCTATTCAGATGTTTACAAACCAATTTCGTCTAATTTTTGCTAACTGTCTCTTCCGATAATTTCTAGAGGTACCAAATGAATGCATATCGACGAAATTATCTGTCCGAGAAGTGGTGGTTCAACGTAAAGTATATGTGATCGTATAAGCTAGTTGACGGTACTTTCCAACCACAGCTATGCTATTATGAATAATGTTAACACATTTGATTTCATTTCCACTATTCCTAAGGACTGCAATGGCGCGTGTGTTTAATAGTAACCCTGTTTTGACAAACTACACTACAATATTATGTTAGCACCATTTCACTTTTCCAAAGTTCCTATCTCGTGACCATGTGTCGTAACCTGAGTCTAAGCACTATGTTGTTGATGACTGCCTACCTAGGAATTTACGTAACAACAAGCTGAAATTCAACTGCACCCTTGTTAATGAAAATAACCATACATCATTGATCTTCCTATCTCTGATTAGACTAGTGTACTACGTGAAACAAATTGTCATGTAATTGGTCCAGTGATGAATAACCGAAAACTGTTCTCTAGACCATATTGTATGACGTCTCTCCAGATCACATCGCGTTTGTTCAGTTATGAAGTCTAACTCCTCCAAATTGGAGATATTGTGAGGTCGTTCATCTTTGTTACTCATTGTGCCTGGTGGTTACAGCGTCTTTAGTGGTGAAAGAATTTCCTATCGAGATTTTCGTGTAATCCCTCCCTGGTTCCGTTAATCAGAGCATTCGTTTCCAAAGCTGTCTGCACGACTTTATAGGCATATTCCATTCGTTCTGTTAAACCCACGCCGTGATATGGACAGCTGTTTTGCAGACTGGTGTCCAACGGTTACTGGTAGAGTAATGTCCAGTCAGATTATACCGACAGTAGTACAAGGCTGTGACTTAT
>JTDE01001071.1:12351-26402 GCA_014338405.1 Paragonimus skrjabini miyazakii
TCTAGTTGTGAGTAGCAACCGCACTTCAGCTGTTTTGTGTAAACCCAATTGTTGATTGTTTCTATTGTTATTGCTATCCGCATGTCCTATATATTCCAATGTTTTACGTTCGTGACTGAAGAGAGTAAACGAAATGTTAACATCTCGCGACGTATGTCTTCTATCGTTATTGGTGAATTCATTAGAAGGTGTGTAAAAATAGAGAACATCGAACGAAAACACTAGTTCACACAGCTAACCTGTATCCACCCCACCCCCCTCGGAATTAGTGCAGCGACGTGCCCAAGTAACACTTCACATAGTGTACATTGGTATTTCCAGTAGTCGCTTTCACTTCCCGGACATGACATTGAGACCTGCCCTTTAATTTCTGCGCGTATGAGTCGCGCTGTACCAATCACAGACGAAGCTGCATGTAACACATCAACTAGACAATCCAATCCGAAAGGTAACTTGATGCGCTCGATTCACACACAGTGGTACGTGCGCACTGGTGAACGGGGACGGGTGAACCCCACACATATGCACGCATGTGTTGAGTGTCTGCGCCTACTCAGGTGGTCACCGTTAACCAATCGGTTCTCAGCCGCACAGTCAAAGCATGCATACGCACGTCCGCAAATTGGTCAACTGAACAGTCAGCTGACCTGTTAACAGGCCCGGATGACATGGGAAGGACGAAGCTGTCATACTCAGCTCACACTGCACCTTTACATCTGCGCATTCACTTCTTGCTATTGAACGTCTGGATTAATTTTTACTGAACACTACTTTCCGACTAGTCGATTGCTACACGAACCCGAAGTATCGCGAGCTCTAGGTGGAGTTGGGCATCACACGCAATACGAATTTTCCCAAAAAAAAGCAGCCTTCGACGTACAACGAGAAAAACTCCCGTGCAGGAATCTACCAATCAGGTAGGGTATTATCACCTTGAAATATTCGGCCAGTCTGACCGGACGATGTAAATAGGAGACGACAGTGTAACTCAAAAAGTCCAACTCGCTGCATCCGGTTGACCAGACAACTTTATGTCTTTGGCGGATCATCATCACTTTGTACTGTGGTTGGTTCATTCGACCGTTGAGTAGCTCAATCTTGAATCTGTATGTTTATGCTCTGCCATCTGACTTCTTGTGATGAAACTGCGACTTAGTCTCATATCCACACTCCAATCGATTGCCGACTGTTAACATTTAATGGTCAACATGCCAAGCCCAGTGGAACTGTGCTGAATTAAGTGAAATACTGACTGGTCGAATGATCAGTATTCATCAAAGGCCACGTAATCAATCGGCGCCAAGCGGTGAGCAATAAAAAGTGCCAGTTTGTTGTCCTTTACTTATTGTGAGGGGGGCGTTCTGTCATCGAACACGCAAAGATGCAGCGAGTTGCGAGCGTGGGCCATGCCCCAGTTACGTCTGGTCCCAGCTGGCCACCCTATTCAAACCCTCATCTGTTCAACTTGGATGTCCAACGGTGTTCTGTAGCAGTAACTGATCAGTTGGGTGGGTAAACAATCACAAGAGATGGTTTGTTAACGGCCTTGTTCACAAGTGCGTCCACAAACCTAAGAACCAACCCGTGAGTGAAAATCTGGCACGGCGATACACTCAGACAGCTAAAGCAATTACTCAATCATCAACCAACAAAGATTATTCAAAAACTGATTTTGCAGATGAGGGGTTAGTTTATTTACAAGATCATCGTGTGTTCGATTTTTTGTTCTGGTCGCGTTATCTAGTTTTTATCTGTCCAAATAAAGTATAACTCAACTTGCTGTCTCCGTTAACATACGAATGAACCCCAATTAAAATAAGCGTCTTATCTCTTAATGGTACCCTTGCAGTTGTAAGCGCACACAGGCTGGATGTCAACAGAGCCATTCGTATTCATCGTATTCAACGAGGTACTGCTAAACCAAGTATGGTTGCAAATGCAGTGATCTCTTGGAAAAAAGAACGAACGTATTAGCCAAACCAAAGGGGTGTAAGCGATTGCTACCTTAAGCGAGAGTGAGCATGTGTACTTTATTGGAAGTTAATAGCCTTGCTCCGAAAATTAGGCTGGAACACTACACAACTTTCAAAGTCTTCCATCATTTTTTCTTTCTTTCAACAATTGTATAGTCACCTAGCATCATCACCGTCAAACCGAATCACAAGTGGGCTAGGCGTTCTTAGAGAGCTAAGAATGTCTTAGGACTTGAAACCCTAAAGACTAGGTCGTTGTCATCTAAACCATGATCAGGCCTCACTGCGTACAGTTCAATGGACAAGTGAGGATGTGCTTGACTCTCGTAAACCAACTTAGAACACCTTTTTTGAAGACCAGTCGAACTATGACCCCAACAAGTGGTAAGTTAAAAAAGTGCGGCAGAGTTCGGAAACAAATCGTGTATTTCCAGCAGCATTCGGAAATAGCATAGGTACTTAGATCTAGCGTAGTCTCGGACGAACGGCAGCAACCAAGAAAGGAAAGATGAATGCGCAAAGTGAACTCCCACCAACCTGGCAGCACCCAAGAGTGAGTCAAACGAAAAGTGTGTAGAACACTTGAGTAAGTTAAACAACACTAGAAAAAGTTCAGGCGGAACGACCTTGAAGGTGAGTCGTTAAGAGTGTAAGCATCGGCAGCGTGTAACTGGTTGCACGGTTGATGAAACGGATATGGCATTCGTAATAGGTCCCCTGTAGGAAGCACACATAGGAGCACGTGTACGGAACAGACAAACGGAAGTGAACTGTTGCAAGACCGTTGATCACTACAACAGTCGGTCTTTGAATACACGTTTACAGCAAGAAGTGTGTTGGATCGGAATCGGACAGTCAGTCTGGCGCTCACACGCCCACGCAATCACGCGTCCTAACTTATGCGAGATAAGTCATGCAACAAGTTAACCAATCACGTGTACAAGTGTTTGCCGATTCGCCAATTAGTTATTGATCGCTTGTCTTTGGTTATTCATCCTTTATATGCCTGTACCACGGAACCAATCGACACACCTTGTACTTGTGTCTTACAAGCTCGTGTTCTCCTTACCCGAGCGGGGCGATTTAACAAAGTGTAAAGATATTCGTAATGAAATGTTGTGTTATCCCGTTATTCTTTATGACTGCTGGTAGAAGTGTGCAACATAACTAAATCATACATGCAACATGGACCGAGACCTAACTAATGACTGGGCCATCGGAATCTTGTCCAGTAAGCTTAACTTAAACGTTCTTCGTTAACTGGTTTCTCATGGATGACAAGACAGTAGGTTCTACAGTGCAACTGAATTAAATTCTTTCGGCTGTGACTTAAAAGTGTCACCACTTGTCAATAGGTTATTGGATGCATGTTTTAAGCGTTGATGTTTTAACTACACAAAAAAATCTACCAACTTTGTTAGTCAACGTACCATCAAATTCACATCAGTGAGAGCTTCTAAAATGTTCAAAAGCTCTTCAAATGTGCTTGCTTTCTCTCGCACTGCTGTCAGAATCACATCATCGGAGTTAAGTTGACAGATAATTTGTTTCCAACGTTCAACTTCAACACGTGATCGAGCCACGTCAACCTAACCATGGGGAGTTAAAGATTAGAGGCAAATGGAAGTTAAAAACCAAGCATCTGAAATGTAATAGTTCTAAATAATGTGTATAGTAGCAAACGTAAAATGAGACCTACTGCTGACAGTTTGCGATGGCCCATGGCAACGTTACTCAACGTTTTCATCTCTTCGCCAGCCAGTGACTATGTATTTACCAAAGCTTATGATCTCACGTGGAAACGTTAATCGCCTTATATTCGCTGGAAACCGCTTGATAGACTGCTGAAACGGAAGCTTACTCCATGTTTCTAATATAGAGAACGCCGGACAAGTGGATCGCTAATTAAGGTTTGCTCGAGTTTTAGAATATTGTTAGGAGGTAAATTCATCAAAACAATCTAGTCAGGACATTGGTGATGGCAGATGAAATCAATCATTGCAAACCAGTCAGGCCTTCGGTGACGGCTGACTAAATCAGACATCAACAAAGCACGGAGGGGCACGTCGGACCAACTCGGGGGATACGTGCAAGTGAGCGTGGGTGTCACGCTAGCCCGAGGAACCAGTCAGAGCGCAACGCCTATGGAATTGGCCCTACTTGACCACTTGGTCGCGAAGTGGCTTGAACAAGCGGAGAGTGATTCAACAAGTAAATTTCCATATTTGGCCATTATTTCATGCTATATATTTACAGGTATTTCGTTCATTTGTCAAACTGGTAATCGACAATTCAGCGTGTTTTCCCGCAGTAGTGTTCTTCTTGACTCAGCTCAAGTAGATTGGTTGAAGCCACATAGCAGGGAGCCAGGTATAACATTCAAGCCGTAATAGAACGTTTTGGCAAGAAAAGGCTCGTTATATCACATATGCAGATCGCATACTTCAATATAACATAACACGGTTCCATTAGTTTCCAGTTTTTGTTTATAACGGTAGACTCCTACAGTGTTTAGCCACAATACATTTTCATTATGACTTAACATCACAAGTAGTATCAGCTAAGTGAATAACATGACATTTACCCGTAATATTCTAATCGAATCCTTTAAAACAAAAGTTTTTTAGTAACAACAAACCACTTGAACTCACGTTAGACAATGATGATCATAAGCTCTTTTTATTTTCACTAATATTGCGTGATGTATCACATTAAATACTTTTTAACTAAAACAGAAAAATGGAGTGGGAAAGTGAAGCACGTCTGCTTTCTCAATAGTGCAAAACGCTTTAGTTCTGCTGCAACCCTATGGCAGTTTGGTCGTTAACGTGACTGATGCAATTGGCTTTGCTGAACTGGACAGGTCAGGCCAATATGAATATTAGAATGCGATCGACCGTTGCTCACTTGTGCCGGAAGACTCCCCAACAGTAAGCTGGCACCTCATCGTTCTCATGACGGCTGAATCACACAAAAAGAAAGATATATACTCGTTGAGGAACACCAACCTGTAATGTTGGTTTCATAGCAAAACCGTGTTTAGCTTCACAACCGACACCAGCACGCGCGATTAGGCAATCAAGATACCTGTGTCAGGTCACAGTATTTCGTTAGCCAAGCTCATATGCTTCTGCCAAGTCATAACGCCTACTTGATCTACCAGCTGTTGCTCGGTTAAGCAGTTCGAAAGGGAGTTCCAGCCAATTTACTTCATTCCGTTATCTACAAATATCCGAGTCCTTAACTCCTACTTGAAACCTTTAATGAACGCTATCAGTTACCATGAATTTGTCCTGTATTGACTTTTCTTTGAGTGTTATTGTTTCTCCTCTTTAAAGAAAACAGTTACAAGTGAGCAAGTAAATTACAGACATAAATTGAAATAGTTTGAATTGAATTTCGAGATTTAGATTAGTTCGAACTGACTACCGCCCGCATTTGATCACAGTCCTTAAATTCAGCTCACTTCGTAAGGAAACAGCAGACTCGAGTTTGCTCTTATTAGAGCTCATCAGTAGTGCATATCCTTGTCCGAGCCGGAATTTGTACTCTAACCCTCTTGATTGTGAGACTAGCGTGATAACTACAATGCCAGTGAACTCACACTAGGCATGACCGATCAATCATATCTAAACACTCAACCGTAAGCTTCTGTGAGCGGTGTTCAGACTGTCCGATCGTTCCAAGTCTAGTGCTTCCTTACGAAGCGGGCTGGCCGAGTGGCTTATCTGAATGCAGGGACTTATCAAATGTGGGTGGTGTTCAAGTTGAATCAAACCAACCTCCTTTGATGTTTTCAGTTTCATGTCAGCTGTACAAAGGGATATGGGCAAACGTGTTTAAAATAGTGCCCAGTCAGCCAGTATGACATGTTCGTATTGAATACACAAAAATGAGAGGTAGTTATGAGACCTACTGGCTACGTGCGAATCTTGGTCGCACTGATCTTTAGTTGTCTTCACTCACAGGTACTTGAACCGTCACTTGAATCGGTCTGATTAGATTACCTTGATAGTATAGTCAGTTTAGACGGCACGGACTTGGAATAACTGTTCAAACCACAGACTTGTGTCAGTCCAGCCATCTTATGTAACTAGAAAAAAGACATCGACTCATTCTAACATTCATTTCGGTTAGCTAACACGACACAATTCTACACCCTTTTTCCATAAGCAAGCCGCCTGCGTAGTGGCTTGAAATTCTGCCACGAAAGGTTGGCAACCTGTTATTAAAGTGAAGTTATGCGGACTTACAATGAATTGTCTGTTATTTACGTCCTCGCTTGAATGGCTTCAAGGTCATGGAAACACAGAACACGTATTTCGTCTCTGACCATTACATGCTAAAGGTTCTTTTGACAATACTTCTGGGTATTCTGCGGATTGTTTCATCAGCCCTATTACCTTTGAACGATAACAAAATATATACTACTTTCTTTTCCGCTAGAGAATCCTCACTCTTTTATTGTGACGTTGCATAATCTTGCCTACAGATCATTGCGGATAGCAAGTTTGTAAGAATATTGTGCGTACGAAAGACAATTGATCGGAACTCGCATCCTGTGTATTCATAGTCACATGGTTTCATTATCTATTTTGTTTCAACTCCACTCTAGCCTTGTCTACTGTTGTATCCGGTAAATTCAAAATGCAGTTATTAAATAATCTCGTGTATCGCAACGAGCAGATTATGCAGTTGTCGCATCGTAAGTGTAGAAGACTGGTACGATTAAGCATGGAGGACAAATGTACCGTAGAAAATGTAGGCAACAGCAAGCGGATACGACTGTGCAGTAACATGTGCAATGACCTGTACATCGTCTACACACAAGCCTGGGCATGTTAACAGAGGGAATTAACAGACAGTAACTCTCTCCTATCGAGACGATCGGGCAACGTGATCGTTACTCACAAGCGAAAATGGTTGAGTGTTCAAACGTAGTAATTCGGTCGTGAGGTCAATGGCGCAGTGGTTGACACGGTTACCTCATGAACAGCGTGGCGGTAGTTCTAGTCCAGGCAGTAGCAAGGATATGCACAACTGACGAGCCCTAATGAGGACGAAACTCGAGTCTAGTGCCTCTGCCGTTCGAAAGAGGCCGACTGGAAAGTCTATGTGAATGGGACGGCTGCGATCAATTGTGGGTGATGTTCAACTTGAAATAAACCTGTACATCGTCCACACACAAGCCTAGGCATGTTCAGTCGGGAAGTTCAGATGACATGGAATCAGACAAGATTGCGGCCTCACAAGTGTGCCGTGAACGGTGAATCATGCACACGAGCCAGCCTCACAGACATGCACACGCTGTTTGCATGTACACACTTAACAGGACACATCTACCATTAAGGGGTAAAGTGTTTGTCTGTGCGACTTTCGGTTTATAATCACCCACTTGTTACTGTGGTACTAGTGGTACTAGTGTTGTGAGTCAACAACGCGGATGGCACAAGGGTTATTTATCCAGGACAGCAACAGGTGGGTTATGCGTTTCAACAAGACGACAAACAGAAACACTCATTTGCATACGGTACTGGGCCCAGACGGTCACGGTTGCCACAGACCTCAATGCACAGTTCGTCTACGCTCCCTTACGTGTCAAGAGCCATTTCATGCGGTGCTGCACTCCGCTGTTTCTTCTGGTATTTTTCCTGCTATTACTTCAATGTCAAAATCTATGCTCCGGCGCCCACTACTGAGTAGCGGTGATGTGAGTAGTATAACACGATCGCTCCTCCTCACTATACAAGTTATGTGGGTCACATAACCAGAAAATTATCTGAACGTGTTCGTAAGCCTAATCCATTTTGGATCAATAGTGGGGGCATTAAGACAATTTCCAACGCAACTGTGACACACCTTATCGATTCGCGTCATTCGGTCAACTCGGCCTCTTCTTTTCGTCCGATTGATCGAGACAAGACAGTCAGTAGAAAGCAGTGAGGTGCCGAATTTTGGCCACAGACGGGACGATCGGAGTTCAATTGATTAATTCACCTTTATGGGCACGGGAGCGGTTGATATGGATCGCCATTCACAAATTGTCACGGTTCTAGTTGTGTCCAAATTGTGAAGTAATTGTATCAAGGCGTTGTCTTCATGTCTACCTATAACGCGGTTGACTGTAGTTGAATCTGTTACTTGTTTTGTTCATTTCAACTTGACAACACATTATTCCACATAAGTGCTATGTGTTTGACCCGATGAAAAATGACGAAAAACGAACGTGTTCACCACATCGTGTTGCTGTTGACTGCTCTTGGGATTTTCATGTATACTCATGGGTGGTTCAGAAATATCAAAGAAAACGTGCGTAAAAGGATTTCTTATCAAGGTCGTCCAATCCAGTCCAGGGTAAACCACATCGCTCGATTTCACATAACCATGTTTGTAGGCATGCCGGAACCTGATGTGCCTAAAATGTGTGTTACTCACACAACCAAGTACTGTTTCTCGTTGATATTTACCATAATAAAACCGCACACCGTTTTGGCCTGCTGAACGTTTCCAATTCATGAAAACAAATTAACCTAGTGTCCATCGTAAGGGTTTTTCAATTACAAACGGTCGTCAGCACTATTCCTAATACACATGGAAAGCATAAGTCAACAATGTATCTGACGACTTCGCAGTAATTGAAAATCGCGTTCTGCCCGTTTACAAGGAAGCGACATAGCTATACATAATTTACAAAACTCGCGGTAGCTCAGTGGAAACGAAGCCCCAGCAACCGACCATAGGATGGAAAGTTCCCACCGGTTGCCGCGACATGTGTGATGGATGACCAAGTCGAAGGCGCGATTATTCTCAACGCCCTGGTAAGATATGATCAAATTTGAAAGCGGATGGATTGTGGACAAAACGAACGATCGAAAGAATCATCACTCAGCAAAATCGGAACAACGCGCGAGAAATAGCAAGCGAAGCTCCTCGACAGATAGCGTCAACCGCACGCACAGAACCACGCAGAAGCGCAAATGGCTTTTAGATGAGAACCTCGCTGCATTATGGGTTAGAATTCCGGTTCACAAACGCGAACGCGCGTTTGGTGAAAAAAAGTGTGCACTGGACGATAAACTACTTGCTTCATTAAACTATCTTTCGCCACATTTGTAGTTCACAAGTCACGGGAGAACTAGATGTTGACATGGTGAACCGGCCATTGTATTTCGGTGATCTATTGGGATAAACTGGAATCTGTGTTGATAACACCGACAGGGTTTCTTAGGTTAGTGGTGTCAATTCGTAAAGCCCTCATATCCATGGTCATTTTATTCTCAAGGTTTAGGGATGGAAGAATGATAGCCGCTTATTCTGGGCAGACGATACTAGTGTAGTGGAATATGCTGCCGTATGATTGATACCGTTTTGGTTTTCGACTGTGTAGGTTGTGTGTATGACTTAAGGGACCTCTGGTTTGTGCTTATCGGTTTTATTATCATTCCACATTAGGATCGCGACCGCGTCCTTCACAAAAGCATTGTCTCCCAGTACTGTTACTCTGTCGCCCGTTACACTGGTACTTGGATACCACTACCTATCCGTCGTCTTATGATGCTGTCTGTTGAGTCAAAGAGTATTGCTAAAGGCCATAAACTGCATCTTGTCTAGATCTGGGTATCTTGACAGTCTTTCTAGCTTATCTACAATAATGATATTTTGTTATTCTACTGTATCATTCATCTCGTAACCTAACCTGAGTCGCCCTATCTGTTGTGAACAGCAGGGTGAACAGGTCAAAATATGCTACTGCTGGCCTTTTTCAGATATCTTTCAGACGCTTTGATATAGAAACCTTCATTGTCTGCACTTTGAAACGGATCGGCCAGTAAGCAGGCCGCACTCTGACGTTAGACTCACTGAAAGTCGCCACCTATTGTTATTTAGAGACAATAATTCAGGATAGTAATCTAGGTCTCGAACTGATAACATTCAACCTATTTGCTGATACCGTTCGTACTCCTACGACAGTCACCGTCATTCAGACCGATGACGATTTTGTCCTTGACACAACGGTCGAAGTCGCATTGTTGGACTAAATGCTTGTTAACTGTAGGCTCTGGGCTGACCACTCAAGAAGCTCAGTTGGAATCAGTTCCACTAGCTAATCTGTTCGTAATCTTTCTGCTGTCTCATTAACCGTAATGGCAATGCTACAAAAAGTTCCATTTATTAGGATTTATCCTATCTTACTAAGTCTTACATAAACACTTTGACCAAGACACTTTGACCATGCCACTTTGACCTTACAACGGCTGACGAGGGTACGCCGAGTCACGTTAACGTGGCAGGTCTGAACTAATTTCACGTGGCTGCTTTGGTAATGAGCAAGTGCTACAACAGTGCGCTAGTCGTATTCTGTTTTAGCCAGCACCAGTTTCAAAAATCGTGCTGGTCGCTGTTTAACTGGGTGCCCACCTTCTCTGGATCAGGCCTGGTGTCAGATAGGCCACAAAACAGTTAGGTATGTGTGATGCCATTTTTATGTGTTGTTAAACGGTAACCTCAGAGGAATAAGATAGATGATCTCTTGCTCTTACCGCGTCACCTACACATGTTTCTCACATCCATCTTGGTCAACAAACGCAGAACGATCTGAAACAATTGAGGTCCGTGAATATATTTCGGCCGTCAGACGTGATAGGGCAGCTGGCCTAGATGACCAACGGATTTCAAACAATATGGTGAAGCATTAGTGAAAGTTTCCAACTCAGTTGTTTTGACCACTGTCTTACCATCCTCGGACGATTTGACCATATTGCTTATTTTCAAATACGAAACCCAGTGGCTTAACACTGGTTATTACTAGCCTTCTGGCAACCATTTTACACCGTCAACTCAAAGATAATCACGATTTACTACGCCTCGCCACATTCTGGAGCAGCCAGATACATATCAGCGGCAAATATTCATTTTTACTAAACTCTATTTCAAGTGTGTGTTATATCTAGTGCATCGGTGTGCACTCTTAAGGTCCGTTGAGTGGAGGGTTTAGCCAAACAAAGATGTGAACAAGCTTGAGCGCTCTGTTTCCGTACAACTCCTGCCTGATCAAACGCTAACTGGTATTGACTATACCAACAGTGAGACACTGGTGTCTGACTGCTTTCAATTAACATAAACAACCTTAAACATTATCTTCCATCCTCTCATGTATTCCAGAATGCGATTCATAGTTATGGAGTTTTTCCACCGAATTGTACCGTTAGAGTTGGCAGCAGCAGTGATACTAGTAGAGAATATCAAGTGGATATACATGTCATGGAAATTATGACATCTTTTGTTAAATGATATCACGGTTGAAGAGAGAGACAAGCAGCCCTCTGAAGTTTAGACATCACTTATGTGAGGTGGCTAGAACAGCTGTGTTATTTCACCTTTGTGAAACGTCATCATCTAGCTATTCGACAACTGCTAACGGGTAAGCAACGATAAGGTTATGAGACGGTTATCTGATAGCGAGAGTCGAACGACTTTATTAGTTTAATCAGTGGAGCTTCGAAGACTTTGATAGTTGAGGATACCAGCCAGTCGTTTTCCACTCCCAGCATCCCGTGCGTTAGGTGCGAGGTTGACAAATGATAACTTGGCGTACAGAGATGAAGTCTTAACCACCGTTCACAGAATTCGTCTTACGGATTATGGTTCTCCTGAATTTTGAAGTAGGAGACTAAAAACGCCAGGAGAGCTATCAGTCTGTAGCGTTCAGGAGCCTAAATGTTGTTGTGTGCATGAGTTGTTTATGACCTAAGCACAAGTACTCTAGCAGGGCAGTGAAAATCTCAACGATGCTGTGTAGTGAATCTCGCCGTACTCTCACTGCCTAGATGTGTTTTGTAAGATTTAGACTCCCCAGTGTTGTATGCTTACGGTCATACATGGGCGTTCTCAGTAATTAAATCCGAACCGCTCCCTTTCTCTTGCCTCGTGGCCGGGGACTGGCTCTACACAAAATTCACAATTATTTGGCAGTTGAAGTTACTGACTTACCTCGTTCAATTTCTGACTGTACAGAACACCTTCCAGGTCAGTTACCGCTGTCATGAGCCTCCATGCTTCCAGGCGTTTGGCCACCTGTTCAATTCTAGTGTCTAATCGGTTCAGTTCAGATGTGCAATCGACCAGGTAGTGCTGATGGGGCATAGTAGTCTGGCTTGCATCAAGAACCACCGTCTTCTGTTCATGTGGAGTGTCTGTAGGACAGCTGTCTATGGTCCTCTTTTGAGTTAACAACCGGTGAATTTCAACCTCAATGCCAGTCAGTTCTGAGAATGGCTTTTGGAATTCAAAAGAGAGCACAATTAGATACTTAGAATAGCAAATCAGTAGTGTCTCATTCAATAATTACTACTGTAGATTCAACAAAAGTAGATCAATGCTGACCTCTTAAACAATAGGTAGAATGTTAATTCCTCCCTCTTTCTCTCTCTTTAGATGAGTTTTGCGGAAATTTTCAGCCACGTTCCATCTGTTCATCCAAAGTTACGCAGGAATTCATTTTAACTGTTACCTCGAGACCTAGCACTACTCCATGCAGTACATATGAAACTAATAAAAAGCTTTGGACAGTTTGAAATTTTTATATTCAAATCTGTAAAGAAACTCGATTTTCTAGCAAGTTTCACGCCATTTCATGCGAATCTGAATTAATCAGAACAACCATGGTTTTCTGCGAGTGTGACTAAAGAAAATAATCACTAATGATTTCCATCAGTCTCTTGATTGCTCCTCGATAATTCAACAAGCTTACATGTTACATGGAATGCTAAGCCGGCTGTTTAAACTGTTTCAAATGGAGGAATTCCCCACGATTCACAACTCATTCAAAGGTCATCGTTGCAATCGACTTAGTATCTTCAAAAGACGTTCATTGCTTGTGAGGTCACTTTGAATATGTATAGAACCAGTTGACAATTCTTAATTTGGTGGGCAACTTGTGAACGATCAATGCTCATACTCTGTGATAATATTTAGTTTCTCACTCGGAAAGGCAATATTACCATCAACTGTTATTACCAACTGCCCACAAATTGCTTTCAAAATGCTTCTTTCGTTTGTTTTGAAAAAAACTTAAAAATTGCCACTTGTATTCTGGAAAATTAGCATGATTTGCAATCGGTCGGATGTTCTAACGTACAGACTGATTACCTGTTCAGAGTGTTCTTCTTACAACAGGTTGACCCTGTGAGATTGACCGAAAACCCAACGAACCATGTTTAACCACAACACATCTTTTAAATATGCCACTCCGACAAACAGGAAAGTAATTCTGTATTCTGGAACTGATTAACAATAATCCCTCATTCGGCACCATTGGATGGTTACGATAATCTGATGAGAACACTAAAGCTTGATGTACCTGTACCCGTATCGACTGATTCAGAAAAATTTGGCTCGTCTCAAAATTGACTGTAAACTTGTGTAAGCACTTACTTGTTGCAAATAATTCAGAATTTCCTGAGGAGCTTGCTCGGGATCAGTATACACTCCACCAAGCAGTTGGTCACTGATCTGTTCTGCGCGTTCAAAAAGTTTCTGAGAATACACAGTAATTAAAACAGGAGATGACCGTAACATTAACAGGTGAATACAACGTATAATAAAAATGCAACTCACAGTCCCATTCTTTACTTTATTTTTAAAGTCCACTTCACAAACAGAATCACTGTACGCCCATCATTAGCATCATAGGAGATCCGGACCATGAACCCTAGCCTGATGGTTTGTTCTCAACTCGAAACGTTGACTGATTATACTGCAGATTTGTTGCTTATGATAATGGAAAGGTAATTACAACTTCCATGTGTTCTTGCTCAGCGTGTGATGCAGCTGAAAACAGCTCACTGAATATTTGATTCTTGGATGTGGTCATCTACCCTAGGGCTAACTCAATTGATTGATCGATTACATGCAACACAAATGCAAGATTACTTACTGCCCGACTGAACAAAGCTCATTTGAGCTCAAACAACTTTTCCTGTAGGGGAAGGACTTACTATTCTTCTCAGTAAAGTGTATTCATACATTTTAAAAATGAGTGTATATATATATATATATATATATATATATATATATATA
>JTDE01001071.1:30770-48558 GCA_014338405.1 Paragonimus skrjabini miyazakii
GATTCGGACGGACGTCCCCGAGTTCAAAGAGCAGTTATTGCACGGCCGAGAACGAAAGCGCGCGGTACACATGGGAACCATCGGTGCCATAGGTCGTGGTGACATGACTATATAGCGTTGCGATGTATGCGGCCGCGAATGTGCTGGCCGTTTTGGATTAGTTTGTCACCGGCGTACTCATAATGCACCGTCGGCGAAGAGACAACGAGTACGCTTGGCTCAGCTCGGTCATATCAGCATATCCATTCTATTTTTGATAATGATTGCATCGACCAAGACCATAGTCGTTTGGCAACTAATCCGCTCCTGTTTTCAGAAACTTGGGTGTCTGTGATCTTCAATCTATTATTCTCTTAGGCTTTGTTGGTGTATTGAATGATGAATCGTCTGTCTGATCTTTCCGTAGTTCAACTTTGAGTTTTGTTTTTCAACTTTACCCTCTCCAGAATGCACTAACATGCACTCGCACACTGAAATACTTCTTGTATTACATTTCACACATTTTTCTTCCTAGTCTGGACCTTGTCATGGCAGTCTCTCTCACTGTTTATTTTCCGAGAGATAAGGGTTTCCTTTTCGTGCTAACCATTCAATTGGTTAACTCGTATTGGCCGGCTGGACACAAAGGCCTCACTCACACACCTACTGGTCTTATTCCTTTGGGTTTACACCGGATACGTGGTATGTGAGTGGAACCGCACGTGGTGCAGCGCAAGTCACTTGGGGTGATGGTTTATAGCGCAGACGTCCTTTGGCTTCGGTCACTGTGACAGGCTAAGCCGTTTCGGATGCCGCCAACCATGGTCTGTGTTCCCGACCTTTTCTGCTACCTTGGTATAATGGTCAGGCTTGTGTGCTCCTTTGATCCAGCGGACTATGCTGACTAGGAAATGGATCCTTGCAGGTTCAACCAAGTCAGATTGGCCAACTGGGATCAGCCAGACGAAAGGCAGTTGGACTGTTTGTGGATGATGCCGATGTGTTGTGTTTTGTTTTGACTCGATGTTTGTTCTTGCCTGGTCTGGGTTTGTGTGTGTGTGTGTGTGTGACTTGTTTGTCTCAGCAGTAGTATTGGTCTAATGTGTATTGACTTTATAGGCATGTGGCTAAAGGGCCTATGCGCAACCATTGCAATTTGGTCTTTGCCGGCGATCGATGTTGTTGTGACTGTGTGTTTATGTGTGTATCACCCACTCCCTTACGTTACAGATTTTTGAGTCAAAGGCTTTGGTTGAGGGTCCCAATCGCTCTCTTGTCTAGGTTTGGGCGTCCTGGCACTATTTTAAGCCCACATAAACCATATCACAACATAAAATGAATACCATATTACATCAGTCATCGCGCAGAATAAACCGGGTCACCCCATCTGCTGTTTGCTGCAGCGAAAGTATGCTGCTACTAAACCCTGTCCTTCCCTTACCGTAATGACTCTGCCAGCACGAATCTTGGAAAAGAGAATGCTCACTCCAGTCTCAGTAACACGACGACCAGTTTGAGATACGCCCAGGGACGTAAGACTTTCTGTGTGGAGAAAGTGAATGTGCGCACGCTGCTGGATCGATGCAGCTCCACAGGGCGGCCAGAACGTCGAATCGCATTGATCGCGATGGAATTGAGCTGATACAGCATCGACGTAGCAGCTTTGAGTGAGGCAAGGCTTGCAGACCAGGATAAGCTCTGAGAAGCATGTGTTGGCTACACCTTCTACTGGATAAGTTACCCTGCAGACTATGGTCGGTAGCATGGTGTCTCTTTCGCAGTCGCTGACTGCATCAATGCTTTGATGAAAGACGAACCGCACGGCATCAAACCTCGATTCTTTTCAATGTTCCTGCGACTCGGTTGTGGCAAGTGTGCCACATTTGTTAGTGTTTATGATCTAACTATGTTTTACACTGATTACACAAAAACTAGTTTTATGGTCAACTGTCCGCCATAATCCGCTCGGTACTGGTGAGTGAGCGACTGTTTATTTTGGGTGAATTGAACGATCGAGTTGAGCGTGACTTAGTAGCTTAGCCGGGAATCCTCAGACCCTACAGCATTGGTTCAGTCAATGAGAACGGTGATCATCTGCCCCGTCTGTGTGCTACTAATGAGTTGATCATCACAACCACCCGATTCCAGGTGAATTCGAGCGGACATCCCAATTTGCTTGAATACGTGATTGTACGGCAAAGCGACATAACGCGAGTGTTACCACATCATTTGTACATGTATGCATGTCTGTTTACTGTAGATCATCCGGATAACGGTAGAAATTGGATGTCAAACGACTAGAGAACTGTGGGACGAGGGCTGCTTTTCAACGTGCCGTTGTCGGTCGTCTGTATCCGCTACCCCCGAGGGTATGTGGCGATAACTGAGGGGAAAGATAACGGTAGTAGCCATTAAGACGATCGGTGTTGAACGCCAGAAACATCCGGTTTGGTTCGATGAAAACAACGCGGCTACCTCTAATTCGGTAAGAGAGAAGAATGCGGCAATTGCCGATTTCACAATGGAATGGAATACGCTGACATTCCAGCGTATTCGCCCTCAACTGGTCAAACGTGCTGGCAGAATCAAAAACGACTGGTGGAGGAAGCAAGGTGAACGGATGCAGGGCTCCATTGATCAACGACAACAGAAGTTCTACGATTCACTCAAATCGATCTTCGGTCCAGTCCACTAAAGCACTGGTAGACGTGAACACCGGCTGTTCGTGCACCCGGCCATAGGAAATCATGAAAACCTGGCGCAAACACTTTGGTAGCTTACTAATTCTTCTTGCTACCATTGATTAGGTGACTGTGAACAATCTGCAGTAGAAGGCCATCAGATCTTTACTTGCTCTCACCCCGGAACTTTTTCAGTGGTAGAGTGGGCGATTAGACAACTGCGTAATAGAAAGGCTGACGGCAAGGATGAATCACCAGGTGAGATACTGAAGAATGGCGGATCGGCGTTGGAACCCGCTTTGCTCCGGCTGATTCACTCCATCTGGGAGAAGAAAGTAATGCCACAAGATTTCAAGGATGCTCTGACAGTACCTTTGTTTAAAGGTAACGGTAACAAGCAATGCTCTGATAGTAATCGGAGCATCAGTCTGCTGAGACGCGGAGGTAAGGCGTTTGCAAGAATCCTTCTGAATCGACTGAATGCGGACATTTTGGTGGCCACTGTTCCCGAGGAGCAGTGGGGATTCCGAACGAGTCGCGGTACGACCGACTTGGTGTTTACCGCTAGACATGTTTAGGAGGAGTGCTGAAAACGCAACCAGCCCTCGTGTGCCATCTTCGTGGACTTCACCAAAACCCTTGATTTCATGAGCCGCGAGGCGTTGTAGACGGTACTTGGTAAGTTTGGATGTTCAGGTAGGTTCGTCAATTTGATTGAAATGCTAAATGTGAGCATGAAGGCGAATGTACAACCCTGTGGACCGACCTCTGATGATTTTGGCATTATCACTGGCGTGAAGCAGGGTTATGTTCTAGCCCCGACCCTAGTTAGTTTATATTTGACCGCCACGCTGACAGTTGTTCTGCAGGACTCAGCGGAGAACGGTGCTGAGGTAGAGTAAAAAAAACGGATGGGCGCCTGCTGAATATTCGACGTTTCGACGCCCCAACCCGGTTACATACCTTAACGATGCGCATGCTTCTGTTCGCAGATGACAGCGCGCTGTTCGCACACAGCGAGAACGAACTACAGCGACTGGCCACGGCTTTCGCGACCGCACCATTCTGAAATTCGCATCAATGGAGACAGCTGTGTAGTTGTCTGCTACTTGGGTAGCAGGTTGTCCATGGATGTGCATTCGGAACGCGAGTTACGATCTCTTGTAACAAATTTATCCCACTTCGCTCAAAAACATGCATCTCGGGGAGAAAAAGACATGGTATATGTATGGTGCATAGTGAATTACATTTAATCCCGAATCAGAAGATGAACTGACAATTACTGAAAATATTAGGTAAAGTTACTAAGCCACCAGTGGTAATGGATTGGAGGTCGAGCAGGTAAAAACCGGTAAAGTGTTCCGAGAATTTCTATTCATCCTGACTGAACAAAACCGTTTTTTTATGGGAAGGAGGCGTTTTTAGATGAATAAACGGAGACAACAGACACTATCCAAAATCTAAGGTAGAATTACGTGATAACTGAGCTGTGATTGTACGTGGTTGTATTTAATTAAAATAGGTTGCCCACGTTGCGTCGAATTTTGGGTCGATCTACGAATCACGAGACGCCAGTTATCGTAGTCGACCTACCGATCAGGGCAAGAAGTTCTCCTGGGCAGGCGTACGTGTGCCACCGGTCGCCTAAGCGAGACATCCTACTGTGCCGGCCACGGCGACACAAACTGTGAAGTCCGCATAAAAGGCTGGTTTACATTCTTAATGGGTTGACTGGTAAATCGGAGAATAGCCTCGCCGAGTGCTTATCGAATGAAGCATAAATTTTTGACTGTTTTTGACCAATAATGATTTAAATGAATAACTCAGTTTGATCTGATCATGATGACCCTTCTTTAACCTTTGTTTCTTTGTCAACATGGTTTTTGTAAAGCAAACTTGTTCTGTTGAAGTCTACTCATGCTACGGTTAAAAAACCGTCAACTATTGATTCTTCGAAAGGGAATTCTCGTATGGATCACGACTAATTCTGTCACACTCATATGATTAACCATTCCTATCATTATCGCTTTGAAGCTGCTTACATCTGTTGTACACTTTAGCTCAACGATAATTGACAACAACATGAATATTCTTGTGACTGCTGGATGTATGAGTATACTTTTTGCTCAGCATCTGTTGTATCTTGCGTATACGGCCTACGCGCGCGTAAACTGACAACAGAATAACAGTTAGTGAAACGATAGATAACGGGAACAACTTTCAACGGTTCTGAACGACTGACTACGAAATATCCACGGTTAAAACGTATCTTCCCGGTCAACCCAACCACTTGAGGCTAACGAACGAACACAGAGAAAAGACTGGCCTCCGGACAGAGCTACTTTATGTCACTCAATCCGAAGACATCATGGTCACAAACCCGTTCGTATTTATAGGGTTTGCGACTAGCAACAAGCAACGTCAAAGGGAATGGACCAGACAAAAGTCTAGACAGCACAGTCTAGGTGTGTAATCGGGATGACAACAACAGTTGTCACGAGGGCGTAGGTCGATTGTGAAGACCGGAGCCGCGCACGACTATGGCAAAGGTAAAGGTCACTCACAAGTGAACTTTGTCACTTGTAGTCACACAATGTTTTCGGGGAACTGGCAACTTCCCCGACACCCCCCTTACGGAGATTGGTAGTAGCTGGTTCTCTTCGGGTCAACCTGAATGAGAATCGGTGGTCGTCGTTGTCGATAGTTCCAACGTCTGGGAGGACGACTTGTTGTGGCGGCCGACTGGGGTAAGGTTGATGCTTCCGGCAGTATCGCCTTCTCAGGAAGTTTGAGCGTGTCCAGGAGTAGTTAGGTGGTATACTTCTGTGGTCGTCACGGATTTTATTGTTGACAGCATGGCGTAGCCGGAGCCGATTGCGATGGCGGACCCAAGTGTCCCCCTCAACGGAAATCTCGTAAAGCACCTTGCTCCAACGTCTCGTTATCACATCTTCTGCCCACTGATTGCGCTCGGATCGATAATCGCGGGCGTAGACAGGCGATTGAACTGATATCGGGGCATGTTCGTCTGAAGAAAACTGCCTCCGTTCTAATTGCCTCGTCGGGATCATGGAGGCCATCGTGGTCCGTAGTCTACGATTCATAATGGCTTTGGCAAGGGTCCTACAGTAGACGAGTGGAAGTTGCCGTATACTTTCTTCAGACGCCCCCTCCCTACGCGATTTGAGAAGGGCACGTTTGCGTATGTCGACGAAGCGTTTTGCCTGCCCGTTGGACGGCGGATGATATGGAGGCGACCAAACGTGTTCGGTGACGCTGCGCCTGCAGAATTCGCCAAACTGACCGGACACGAATTGGGTACCACTGTCAGACACAATGGTTTCGGTGAGGCTAGGCTGACTGCACGGTCGTCGAAGAGTGTTGGAAGTAGCAGTCACTGTTGGTGAAATTAGTGGTACAATCTCAGGAATGAGGACGCCCTGTTCCTCAAGGCGTTTGAGCTCTGGGTTCATGAGTGCCAAAGCTGTGTACGGTACAGGTCTTTTCGGACGAAAGACGGGTTGAGCTCCTGGAGGTGGGTGCAGGATTGCTTGGTTCTGAGAGCAGCGTCCCAGATCTTCCTGAAACATTGGCGCGAACCGTTGGACGATCTCAGTCGTCGCATTGCGTGGTGCGGCAGGGGACCGTACTTGGTTGCTTATTGCTCGAATTTGAAAATCGAGCAGGCCAAGTTGTTCCATCCAATCGAGCCCGAGCAAATTGAGATTCGAGCCAGAAACGTAGCAAGAGCTGTTAATAGTTGTGCCTCGGTATGGGACGAAACACTGCAATTGACCAGTCACTTGCAAAAGGCCGTCACAGGCGCTGGTAGCGGATTGAGACGTCCGTCTAATTGGGGGTCAGCCAAGCGTCCTCCAGAAATTTTCTGAAATGACTGTAATATCCGACGCAGTGTCCAACTGCAATCGAACTTGGAAGCCATTTATCATGACCGAAACGAACTTCCGTCGACCGGGGGCGTTGACCTGGAAGGTGGTCAGCAGGCTCAGGGATCTGCCAATCGATTTGGATCTGAGCTTCGAGTTGAACTTGGGGTTGTACCACGACTTGGAGGTAGAGGGACCACTGTTAACGTGCTGGGATTGACAAAATTCGTCCTTGTGCCCCAGTTGACCACACCGAGAGCAACGGTGCCGTCTGAGAGGACAGTCACGATGAAAATGCCAGGCGCCGCAATGCCTACACGGTGACGGGGGTGACTTCTTGGCGTATGATCGCACAGGATGCGAGCCAAGTCCTGCTGAAAGTGAACCTGGGCCGGGTTGTCGTGAGAGATTATGTGTTCGCATACTATCGCCCGAACCGTGTGTGAATGAGCCAGAATGTACTGCATGTACGGCACCAGTGCCGCGTTGGACCATTGCAGCGTCGTGTTTGAGGTTGATTAGGCGATGGCATTCCGTAGGAGAAGACGGACCTTCCATGGTTCGTCCTGTGTACCAAAATTGACACTGAATAGGTCCTCGTACCGTCTGAACCAGGCATCAAATGTCAAGCCAGCCTGGGCATCGTAATGAACCTCGGTGATACTGCTTGCAACAGCGTCAATTGATTGCTTCCCACTGGCCGACGCCGGTGGGTCCAAGTTTGATGTAGATAACCGATCAGTGAGCACCTCGATAAGCTTCAGCTGCTGCGCGAGAAGACGTTTCAACTCAACGGATTCGTCAACCATAATTAAAAATCACCAGACCCGTTCGCCAATATGTCACGAGGGCGTAGGTCGATTGTGAAGACCGGAGCCGCGCACGACCATGGCAAAGGTAAAGGTCACTCAAAAGTGAATTTTGTCACTTGTGGTCACACAATGTTTTCGGTGAACTGGCAACTTCCCCGACAGCATCCTTACAGAGTTGCGCCCGATTTACAATCGTTCATGTTGTACCTGTAAGGATCCATATACTGTCTTACCATGATCGCGTCATCCCAGAGCTTTTTCAGCGTGCGTTGTCTGCGATAAAATGATGTGTGTGAACAGCAAATTCTTTACGTCTTTATAATGTAAGACCCAAGTTCACTCAACACGTGGATGGATTCCGTAGTTGGTCTATGGGTAATGAGAAGACCTAAACCGTGTGTTATTCTCCGGAATAACATTTTGTACATTCTTATCACGCATAAACATGCGACTAGTCTTGTGCATCATAACCGGTAATGACAGAGTGTAAGTCATGAATAAAGTGAATTGACAGACAGACAGGGTTAATATTATGGGAGTATGCGATCTAACTAAAACAAGTCTTAACAGTCTGTTCATCAAAACAATTTAACGAGCATTACCCACCAACCTGCTAAAATTAGGCAGCAGTTGTCAGCCCAACACGGATAGTGGAACAGTCACAGTCACTACCAATGGACGGTACACCAGTGTAATGCATCGCAACTCATGCATACGCCTGACTCTCATAGAACAAAAGACAAGCCCTTGACCTGATGGCCTAATTCATCCACAACACAAACATGCTGATCTGAACGCAGTAAGGCGTAGTGGACAGCAAACAAGATGGCTCCACTGGGTGGCCGTTCACGTGTATGCACCCGCTAATATTATGTGTCCAGAAGGCACTCTTTGGTCGACAGACCGCTTACGGAGGTTGGCGCTACTTTGTATATATTTCGACCTTGTTACCGGTTGGTCGTTAGTCTGGTCAAGCTCACATGCGTGCTGCTATGTTACGTTCGTATTCGACTGGTCACGTGATTATCCCACTGCGCCTACGTCAACCATTATCGCTGTTTATGTTTAGGATCTCTCATTTGTTTTTCCCACGCGTTGTGTAAATGTTACCGATAAGACTCCTACTAGCTGATTACAGTTTGAACAAAAGACGAAACAGTCCGGCAAAAAGAAAACTTTCAATTTTGAGAAATCGATAGTCTCACATGTGCTAATGCTTCACAAAATAGTTCCCCACTCACTTCTAAGTTTTCTGTGCATTTTGTGGAGAATTGTGAAAGTCCGTTGGAAACGCGCCATTTGGCGTTAAGACACAAGACTCGATTGAATTTTCGCCATTCTGACGCCAATCTCTGATCCCACTCTGGACTGGGCCAGAGTGAGTTTAACTGGGGCCATCTGGTAGTCAATCGCTTTTGAAAACGACGCAGTAGCTGTATGGTATAAATATGCGGATGATTGTGTGCAAATACCAGGCAACAATAAATATCAAGTTGAACATCACCCACAATTGATCGCAGCTGTCGCATTCCCATAGACTATCCAATCGGCCCCTTTCGAACAGATCGGAGATCTCGACCTGTCTAGGAAGTCCTAATCGCGGGGTTATCGATTGTAGTTAACAGACAGTAACTGTGTCTCCATTTCGAGACGATCGGGCAACCTGATCATTACTCACAAGCGAAAGTGGTTGAGCGTTCACATATGATAATTTGGTCGTGCCTAACGTGAGGTCAATGGTGCAGTGGTGAACACGGTTGCCTCATGAACAGCATATCCGTGGTTCAAGTCCCGGCAGTGGCGATGATATGCACTGCTGACAAGCTCTAATGAGAGCGAAACTCGAGTCTAGTGCTTCTGCTGTTCGAAAGGGGCCGACTGGATAGTCTATGGGAATGCGACAGCTGCGATCAATTGTGGGTGATGTTCAACTTGAAATTAACCAAATCCCCGACTACTCATTAGTAACAATAAATATGAGGAAGTATTCAACAATAATTTGGAGAAAATCAGTACTACTGAAGAGATCAATGTTTAAATCGCAAATGCTTATTGCCACAGTGATGTGACCCAAGCTACAGCTCCACAATCTGTAGACACAAAGTCCATCAAAAGATATGTAGAAGACAAGATCCATAAACGCAGCCAGAGGTATTCAGTGCCACTTGGTTAATATAGTTAAAAATAATGTTTCGATAATTAGCCGAAGATCACTGAACAGCTATGACAGTGATTTACAGGTTTCATGTCACAAATTCGAGGTTTGCTTAATCCACACACTCATGAATGGGTTTCAGCAGTCAATAACCAACCACTTTATATGCGAATTAAATAGTAACTGACTAGTTTGGTGTATGAGATTAAAGTCAGCGTCTGAACCTATGTTACGATAAGATTGTACTAGCGATTGCAACACCGCGGTTGTAGAGATTAACAGCTTTTGTCTTCATGTCGATGACATTACACGGAAATCCTCTGAGGTCTTTACCTGTGAAGTTATTATTTGGTCTGTCAAACAGAACCAATGAAAACACAAAGTAGAACTTACCTCAAATTGCAACCTAATCGCCGATACTTGTTTGCCAAGACTATTTTCATTTTCACACGCTTTGCTCAACGCCTCAGTCAGTAACGCGAACTGCTCCAAATTGGATGGAATTATTGACAGTCTCTTCAAAAATGAAATAAATAATTAGACAACCCGATTATTTAAAGCAATGGGTTCCCTTGATCCAACTCGTCAAAACAGCAAGAAGACAAACGTTGCGGGATGTTAACATTTCGATTCATCTCATCAGCCACATGCTAAATACAAACAGAATATATAACAAATGCACAATTCAGCTGCAGGGTATGTGCAATTCACAGCTGACTGAAGCTGATGACGCAATATAGTGGACAAATAGTCCTCTTATCATCAACTCGGGGAGTTAGTTATGGAAACGCTAGACGTGACACACCTAACTATTCTGTCTCACATATCGTTTATCAGTTCACTTGCAGTTACAATGACAGCTATATCGACAGAACGGACCGGTGCTTGAGTCAACTTATGGCCGTACACCTCCCAAAATGGTTGGTTCAGTCTGCTGAGCGAACAGACAGTCAAAGGAGCAACACAACGCGAAACCCGGCATCGTCAATTGCGAAGCATATCCTGGAGACAGGTCACAACGTCGACTCAACCAGATCGTTCACTGTGTTGCTACGGCACCCAAGCCCCAAAATATTGATTGGCCATCAGTGAAACCGTGCTGATCAAACAAAGAAAGCCAGTGTTGTGTGCGCAAAAATTGATGGTTCACACCGTCCACCTCCCCTGGTAACGGTCTTTCGACCCAAACATTCACTCTGTTCAACTATCGTTTCCATGCACCTTTGTTATAAATTCTGTTTGTATTTAGTATGTGGCTGATGAGCTAACCCGATTATTGTTATCAATAATAGTAATAATAATAAAACTTTACTGTTTAATACATCACACAGTGGGTAACTATGAGTGCATTCTGAATGTGTAACGCACTGTGCGCTGTATGTACATTTTATGAATTCATATAGAGTAAAAACAAACAATTTTTGGTCAAAAGTGTCCTTTGGACAATAATCAAGGTTAAACCGATATAATGCTATTGTCATATTTGACCACGATTGGTGGCATCCAGTTCAGATTAGCCTGTCACAGTGACCGAAGCCAAAGTAAGCTTGCGTTTCAAACCATTACCTCCAGTGGTTCGCGCTGCAACGCTGGCGGTTCCACTCACACACCATGTACCCAGTGTAAACCCGAAGGAATAAAACCAGGAGGTGTGTGAATGAGGCCTTTGTGTCCAGTCGGTCAATGCTGGATAGCCAATTCATAGTCTACCTGGTAACTGAAACCCCTATTTCTTGAGAAATAAACACGGGAAGTTTGCAATGGTAAAATTAAAACTGGAAAGAAAACATTGAAAATATATAGCAAGAACTAGGTCAATATACGAGTACATGTTAGTTTAGTCGAAAGAGGACATGGAGTAGAAACAAAATGCCACATTAGACTGGAAGAAAACAGACAAAACAATCATCATACAGTACACCAAAAATTTGAAGAAAAGGAAATGTAGAAGGTCACAGACATTCAGGTTTCTGAAAAGGGGAGGGGACATGTGAGTTCCAAAACGACAGTAGTCGTTGGTTTATGTGAACAATAAAAAGTGGATATAACTGATATAATCTAATTGATCTTAACGTACTCGTTGTCTTTTGGTTGACAGTGTACTGTGAATACGCTGATGACATACTAATCCCATTTTTTTGACCACACACAAACATAGTGCGTTGTTTGACATCCGGTTAATGGTTACAACAGATAATGCGTCTCAACTGAAAGCGAGGTCAGACAAAAGCTCATACTAGACTCGGTCGACATCGATAGATCCAGTGTCGTAGGTAAGGGTTATTTGGGTAATTAGTTCATTAACTGGGTTTTTAGTAGATTCTTGATGAACACTGGCCTATGACAAGCGGGAAGGCTGAATGGATTAAATAGAACGAGACAACAACTAAAGGTTTACTTGTCCTGTATCGATACTGTGCCTCGGTTGATTAATCAAGCTACTGCTGACATTAGGGATTAACAGACAGGGTTTCGTCCTAGCCGAGGATGTGTTGTACAAATCCACATTATTCGCCAAATTCTGGACGGACGTCACATGTACCGTCGGCGGAAGATTGCGCTATTTCTGAACTATGAAGGTTCATTTTTGTTTCAGTCGTTCAATATGTACTTTGACTCGTTTGAACACAGGAGTGTACCGAACAAGTATGTGAACGTATTGTCGCCACTTTATTCACATACTTCAGGTCAGGCTAAGGTTTACGACGAACTACCTGACAGCTTCGGTACAAGGAGCGGTGTATTTCAAGATAATTGTAGGGTGTGTGTGTGACAAGAAGACTAACAAAGTACACCTGTGAGTGACCTTCACCATTGCCATGGTCGTGTACTTATTTGGTTTTCACGACCGTCCTTAACCATCGTGACAACTGTGGTTGTCATCCCAATTACACGCCTACTCGGTACTGTCTGGACTTTTGTCTGGTCCGATCTTTTGACCTTGCTTGTTGCTAGTCCCAAGCCCTATAAATACGAACGGGTTGTAACCATGTTGTCTTCGGCTGAGCAGCATAAAGAAGCTCCATCTGGAGACCAGTATATTCCCCGTGTGCATGCGGTAGCCTCGAGTGGATGGGTTGGCCGGGAAGAGACTAACTGACCGCGTATACTCCGTACTCTGTCGTTCATTACCGTTATCCGTCGTTTCATTGGCCATTATTCCGTTCCGTTTAAGCGCTCGTAGGCCGTAGATTCAGTTAAAACAGTTACCCACTTTCAGAATTTTTGTTTAATTTTGCCACAACCAAAATAACAAAGGGTTGTCTGCTGTACTCAAAAGAGACCGGCACGGATCTCTTGCCTTGTGGAAGACTGATTGATCCTTATCATGCTGATGACAGTGTTATTGTTTGACAGTTTCCAAACAGCACAGACTGTTCGAAGCTATTTCGTGCCCCTCCAAACGGATGCACCTTGCAGCCTCAAAGTTCAAAGTGCTTCTACACGACTGTTGTGATTACGCAGATTTAATGCTGAATAATGAAGTTATGAGGGTCGCTGACCGGCTTGTTTAATTGCGAGGCCGTATCTGAGGCGCAGAGATGTAGGGAATGAAATAGAAGCGCATACCTCTAGGGCTAGGGTGGTAGTCGCTAATCTAGGACATTTCTGGCAACGAAGCAGCATTTCTGAGGCATACGGGCCTTGTACATGAGGCAGTAGTGAGGGCTGTGTTACTTCTCGGCTGCGAAATTCAGCCGCTGGGGGCAGAAGATATGAACAGTTTTCAGCTATTTGACCATCGGTGTTTGCGTTCGATCGTTCGCAACAGGTGACACTCAAGGAGTAACCAACTTTGAACTTGGTAAGGGAGTACTTGGTAGTTAGGGCCACTTGAGGTCCTTTCTTCAAGCTTTAGGCTGATACAGACTTAAACAGTCAGATCATGTATTGAGGACGCCAGCCAGTCATCTGTTCTGCGAGCACTCTTTGTCAATATTGTATTCGATTGACGTAACGTACGAAATAGACGGATGATGACCTGGAGTATAGAGAAGAAGTCACTGTAAGTTGCATTCATCTGGCGGCTTAGACGATCATGACTCACAGAGTGGGTGGCTGCAGATTTTAGGTGAGATGTTGGCTAATCGAACTCAGTGGCGTGAATGTTGTTGTTGTTTGACCGAGTTACCTGTGAAGTAATTACACTTGATTACGTGGGATAGTGAAAGCCAAAAGGAAGCCGTCTTGTTGCTAACAACTTACATTAGCTTACTGCTTGGTTGTTTGTCTGTAAGTTGTAAGAAACTTGATGTTAAGTTTCTGATAATAAATAGAGTTATTTTTAGTGGTCAATCCTCTAACTTTTCTTATCAAGATATGTCCCTTTTCTCATAGTGTTATGGCATATAAGCGTCAGCGTGATCCATTAATATATTACTGCCTTCAATGTTGCTGTAGATGAAGCAAACTCCTTCCCGTTACTGGTGTTTGCCAAAAATGGGCCTTCAAATCACCATATTTTGGCTACCCTAAAAAAGGTATATTCGGTCGTTCTCGACCTGATGACAATTCAACCCCTTCGCTAAAACGGATAAGCTCACCTACGTTAAAATAAGATGTCCATCTATGCAGCTGTTTAGGGCCAAATACAAACATAACAAAAACTTTTATTTTATCCACAATGTAAGAGAAGCGTCGTCCATTTACTGACACTGGAGCAAGCGAAAACTCATCACTGAACTAGCTTATCATTATCAACATCGACAGAAATGTAGTAATACTTGAACTTGATGCTTAACTGGAGGACAAAAATCGCTTGTTAAGGGTTAAAAAAGAGGAAGGGATTGTGTTTAATTTCTAACCCCTAGTGGACAATTTACTCCCTCAACATTTGTCTTGTTTCCAATCGTTTCTCAGTGATAACACTGATTCATCCACTAAACCGTTCGTTTCGGTTGGACTGACTGTGCTTGAGCTCTGACTAACGAACGTCCGCCTGCTCATATTTCTGTGTAACTGTTCTCCGTATGACATACCGCTTGTACACTCATGTTTTTGTGTTCACGACCGTCATGTGGTCTACTAGTTAGTCGGCTGATAACCGTCACCTTGATGCCCCCTGTTGCACTTTAGCTGCATTCTTTTTCACACTCATTCAATCATTATCCAGTTGACTGGATCGATATTCGTGAATGTTTACTCGACCCCGCGACGCTCTGTTGTGTCACATTTGTACTGACACCAGAACAAACATCACTGAGGTCTATTACAATTGAATTTACACTATGTCTGCAATAACACCGTAATTCAGCCTGCCGACATTGAGTTGTTGAACATCTCAAGGATGAAGTTATACGTGACCCTACAGTTGGACAATCACAATCCCTTGTTTTAATTAAAACAATCAGTATTGTGCTGCCCAAAACTGGAAAACAAACAACGGAGTTACCGGTGAATTTGTCATTACCAATCTACCTCGTGAGGCACGCAGGTTAAGCCCAAGTTAAAAGTCAGTTAGGTCGGAAGACGAAAATCATTCTATGAAAATACAGGGATCGGAGAACTCGTTGCGACCGCCTGTAACCACTCATGTTCTTCAGTGTTAGGGCGCCCATTTCTTTCCGTCCAAAACCCGCCTCCGTCCTCGAGAAGAAAAACGATTGACTTTGACCTAGTTAGCGGGCCTGCTCAGAGCGGCCGAGAGGTGGCTTTGGCTAGATTTTACCCGTCAGACTGTTTACTCCGCTGTGCACATTAGTGATCCTTTTTCTCTCCAGTAAATGTCCTTCTCTTTTTTATGATTCGGGAATCTTCTTATGGCCAATACACACCATATAAGTACTTTGTCTTTGTCGCCTTTGTCGCACACGTTTTCGGGCGGAACAAAGGTATTTTTTGTACGCGTCTTTGGCTTGCCTTGGAAGTAAAATCACTGGACAGTCGCGGTACCGGGATTTCCGCGTTAATTATTACCGGGATTAGAATCCGAATTCTACCAAGCTCACTCCAATATCAAGACCGAACCAACGTATCGTTTAGGATGGTTTACAACAATTTGCCGAAGGAGGGTGTAGGACAGTTTTGGAGGTCAACATTCCACTCCATTTACCCTGCCGCATTCTACCCTGTGAACCCATTTAACTAGACGCCTGTTATTGTTATTCACACAACCCGCGTCTAAAAGTACTAATTTCTCCACCCTGCCTCCCCCAGTCATTGAACCTCATCCACCTGCCCACACATCCATTGTTGTCTGTCTGTCTCACCCTCCCCATCCATATGAATACGGCCTTCCTATGGGCCGCCGTAAAACTGTCGCTGACTAATCGGTCTGCCCGGAGGCCGGCCACTTAGATACACATTAGACCGATCCGATCGCATTTCGTCGGTTCGTCTTTGCCTGTCGGCCGTGCCTTTTGGACAGTTGCCGGCCTATTGCAGTCAACTATTGTCTTATCCCACGAACGCAAACGATTTGAGGTTTTCATATAGATTGAACATCACCCACAATTGATCGCAGCTGTCGCATTCCCACAGACTATCCAGTAGACCCATTTCGAACAGCAGAAGCACTCGACTCGAGTTTCACTCTCACTAGAGCTCGTCAGCAGTGCATATCATCGCCACTGCCGCGACTTGAACCACGGACACGTTGTTCATGAGGCAACCGTGTTTACCACTGCGCCGTTGACCTCACATTGGGCATGACCGAATTATCACTTAACCACTTTCGAAAGGGGCCGACTGGAATGGGAATGCGACAGCTGCGATCAATTGTGGGTGATGTTCAATCTCTATGAAAATCAAAATCCCCTACTACTCATCATTGATTTGAGGTTTGTTCCTTGTAATTGATTATATTGTTTATGTCCATAGTACCACGGTTTCCAGCGCCTTGACTTGATTCTGGTATTTGACGTCGTTGGTTATACGTGTGTCACTCAACGTTCGTCGGAAGAACGTACAGAGGGTTTACAACAGTCAGTAACAGACATACAATACTGGTTCATAGTAGCGCTTAACACCCACAGAGACATTAAAAAGTCAGTTTTAATTATCTTGAAGCATTGAGTCTCCTTCAATCACTTCTTCAGAACAGAATGAAGACGTATATTCTGGCACGTTGTTATTCTCATCAGTCGCAAACGCAAAGCATGCAGGTTATATGCACCATAGAAATATATATATATACCATAGAAGTGGTATTACTAATGAGTTTCCATGCCCAACAGTGCTGTTGGTGAATTCCCCTGTGAACTGTTTGAGAAATCCTGTCTGGGCGGTCAATCCCCTGGATCATTTGGTGGATTCCATATCACACAATAGGACGGGTGGGTAAAAAAGTCTAAAGACGAAATTTCCGAGCTACCTGCGTGGCTTCGTAGTTCAACTGGTAGAGCGCTTGCCGCGTTTGGGTATACTCTTTCTGTCGGTGGTTGAAAGTGGTTCTCATCTAGAATTCCAAACTATTATATACTCAGAACAACCTGATAGGTTGTTGGGGGACACTTCTGTGCACACAATGCCGGCTAATAAGTTCAGATAAACATCATTTCGCAAAAAAGCCAGTACCGTCAGATTTCGTTTATGCAACAGTATCCTGAATGAGTTTACTGGATCAACTTGGTGACCTGTTGTCATGAGGTGTTTAACAATCAATGACGTTGGATTTCGAGCAGCCGGTCCGCCAAGTTGAGGCTGGTGCGTTACCAGCTGTTTCAACCATTTCACGATGTATTCGCTCACTCAGCATGGTAGTCGTCGATCTGTTTTGTTTGTGTAGACGTCACTTCAACTGTAAGTGAACTGGTGCATCACGTGCGAGACAGAGGAGTTTGAACGAACTGCGTTTGCGATTGTGTAGAACTGGTCTTCTAGTAGTTCGAACTAAACGTAACTGCGCAACCGCACACGTTCGAGCTAGAGGAGGCTTCACTTTGTGCAGGTTGTAGTTGACTAGGAAGTTAAACCAGAAACGCATCTTTCCTATAAACCGTCAGTGTGAGTTCAATACACTTATCTGCACGGTAGACTTGAAAATTCTGGTCTGTTTGGTCTCCTCCTTAGTGTGAGAAATCTCTGTTGTTTTGGAGTGTTCACTGGGGCAAATACCGTATTGTAAAGAAACATCTGAAAAACGGTCGCTTTATACTTCCGGAACACACTATACGGAACGTATTTCGGTTGGATAGTACCTCAGAACGACTAGTGATGCATCCTAAGCATCCAGTTTCTATTGGCGACCAGACAGATTGCGATTACGAAATCAAATGCTGTGATTGCAATTCCAATTACGTAGGACAGACATGCAGACAACTGAAAGTACGTGTT
>JTDE01001071.1:48673-84207 GCA_014338405.1 Paragonimus skrjabini miyazakii
CGTAGGTTTTGATCAACATCGAGTGATTCGCAAGGGTCTGCCTTCCCATAAGGAGCGACGCTGTGCTGAATCTCTCACCAGTTACGCATAACACGTTTGCGTTAATCGCAGTGGTAGCAAATCCCTGTCCGTAGTGTGGCGTGGATGGATAAACGACACCAGACACAGACGCACTTTATCTATTGGAAAGTCTGGGAAAGCGGCAGCTGCGAAGAATTGTGGGTGATGTTCAATCTATATGAAAATCAGAATCCCCGACTACTAAGCACTAATTAAATGCCGCTCAACAAGTCAAAGATGTCTGTGATTTCAACATGGAGAGAAGTCCTAGTTGAGGGGTCATCGGTTGGAGTTAACAGGACAGTTATTGTATCTCCTCTCGAGGCGGTCAGACAACCTGATCATTACTCACAACCCAAAGTGGTTGAGCGTTCACATATGATGATTCGGTCGTGCCTAATGTGGGGTCAATGGTGCATTGGTAAACACGGTTGCCTCATGAACAGCGTGGCCATAGTTCTAGTCCAAGCTATGGCAAGGATATGCACTACTGGCGAGCTCTAATAAGGACGAAACTCGAGTCTAGTGCTCTTGCCGTTCTAACGGGGCCGACTGGAAAGTCTATGGGAATGCAACGGCTGCGATCAATTGTGGGTGATATGCAAGCAGTTATCTACATCAGTCTCATCTCCATTTAATGTTTCGACCAATCAGTTCAAATGCAGCGTAGATTGACCTAACCACGGTAAATCCCACATGACATCTGTTCTTTTATTTATGTGATTTCGACTACAACACTTCCGAGGAAGGCCATTCGAGGTCGTTAAAACGTACAGTATTACAACTTGCTCGTAACGTTATGTTAATTTCAATCGATTTACCAATTGAAACGGAAATTTTATGTACAGGCTAAAACAGGATCTTCGAGATATTCGAATGGAACACCTATATCACACTTCTGACTGTCGACAAAATAAAAAGGAAGTACACAGGATGGTAGTAGTCTTAGAAAGGGAACCATCATTCACAGAATCCATTACCTGAGTACTCACCGAAATGTGTTCTCAGGTTTCTGCTAAGTCACAGAAGTCTTTCAGACATTGTAAGGATAACAGTTTGTGGATGAGATCCAAAATGTCCACCGGTTAGTGAGCAACTTTATGATGTACAGAATTGCTCATGCACAATTTCGGACTTAAAGGTGTACCATCTTTTTGTATTTACGGAGAACCCCTTAGTTGGTGTGATTCCGTGACATTTGATTTCAACTGCCTACACCCATCTTCAGATATGTCCATATAACAACAGTTTCTGAAGTTGTCTTACGACTTGCTTTCCTAGCAATATGTTATTTTCATCTACGTGGTCCTTTTTGAACTTTCATTGGTCCCCGAAATGGTTTTCATTTTCGTCGATGATCACGACGACAACACCGGAGTGTTTATTCAATTTAAGGACTAATATGTGTTGCATTTATCTCAATTCTTTCGTGACCTGATAGTGATTTTACTTTAAACGGCACTGTTTACGAATAGGTGTTGACAAGAAATGGTTAGAACTGTTCACTAATTTTGCGCAGAACAAGCTTGTGTCATCAGTTCTTTCAGTTGATCATTTCCAGTGAACATGCTTATTCAATTCATCGATATTCTTAGGTGATACTTTGAACTTCAGTCCAAGTGAGAGGATCCCCAGTTAAATCTGGTTCAGTTCCGCGGACGGAAAGTTGTGCATGTGTTTTAAACCATCACCAGGACATACATCAGCTGACCGTAGAGAACAAAGAGCTCTAGCCTTGGTGCTGTCACCGATGTGAGATCAACCTATCATGTTAATTTTTCAGGAATGTTCGCTTGAGCTAGCTGAAATAGAGCTAAATGTTTTATCTGGCTGATCACATTTGTGAATTCTGTCCTCTTGCACTTTCTACACATAGAAAGGACATTTGAAAATCATCCCATTTTCTATCAAAGCCTCCATAAATGATCCACAACATGACTTACAGTCTTCGTACTGAACTGCGTAATATGCAAAACAAAACGTACTACTTTACACCGTACAAGTAGTTCGTTATAAAACCTCGATGTGCAACTGAGCATAAAAGTGCAACTAGATAAATAGGTTGCAGCAACAGCCTTTCCAGACAATAAAGAATGCTCATTTTGTAACTTACCTCCGTAAGAGCACGAAGTTCAGGTTCTACAGCTGCACACATAACCTCAACGTGTTCGATGAATCTTCTTAGAACAGATTCCAATTTCTGTAGAATTTTGTCAATCAAAAGCGTGGATAACGGTTCGCATATAATCCCAAGCACTGGTATGAGTGATGAACGTTGAGGAGACTGCAGAGCATGCGTGAATGAAAGTTTGTCCAATCGATCCAGACAATCAGCCGATGTGTTCAGAAGGTTCTGTGTGAAGAAAACGAGCTTGTACTGTTATTTTCGGTCTGATTTAGACCACAGTGATGTGATTTATTCCTGTGACCATTGAATGAACGGTAACCAAGCTATGACGTGTACTCACGTGAATGAACGCCAAGAAGGGTACACAGTCTTGAGGTCACTTGCAAACTTCTTATTTGTCCTCATCATGATAGTTGTGAACTAACAACAACCGCCCATGGATACTGAACTTCCGTACACAGTGCTTTTACAGTGACGTTCGTGAAATCGAAAGTCGGCTATATCGAAGGAATTGCCTGGTCCGAAAGGTTTCCTAAGTTGTTTGTTACTAACTTCACATTAGTGAAGGTCTTAGTGTAGGGAACAAATTCACCTTCCCCACACATATTTATGTTCGCAATGACATCAGAAAAAAGGTATGCTACAACCCGTTATCTTATGTCACCGCCGTCTGCTTGTTCAGTTTGGTTTGGTGTAACTGATCGAAAATGATCGGTGTTCATAAATTGCTACAGATAATTAATCCCACCAAAGATGGAATGATGTGAATTGCAATCATTTTCAGAACAGTCACTAGACATACATCGACTTGTCACATCCCACAAAGTGAAAGGTTCTGTAATTATTACACTGACGGATCAGATGTTGTGCTGAGGATTAAAAAGACCGATTAGAAATATATCTGAACAGCGAATAAAAATCGGTTGGTAACAATTCACTGGAGCAGTTGAAGACATGATGTGTATAGATGTAAATAAGTCACGTAAGTGACAGAAAGACGGCTGTGAAGTTCAGTCCGATAATATAAGGCTACATACGATTCCATCTCACTTCACTTCACGAGTTGTATTATCTAAATTGCGTTTAGTAAGTCTGACCGTTATAACTAAATAGTTTCTGATCTCATCACCTTATCAAAAAAACGACCTTCTACCGCTTAATGGTTGTCATATCACACTCGATTTCCGAAAACGTAGGATGTGTGCGTGTAACACGAAGTCCCAACAGAGGCTCTTCAGGCTGACAAGCTGACTGCAGAGTAAATTTATATCCTGATATAAGAAGAACAAACCGATAACTAATTGGCTGTATCAAGTAACATGTCCCTAAGTGGCCGAAAATATAATTAAGTACTACAAACGCCTTTTTGGAGAGTGACGAACAAAGAACCGTATTCACACAGCACACAGAGGCATGGTTTATAATGCATCTCCCAGTTTGCTGGTTAATAGACGTTACAATCCTTATGCGGGTTAGAAATGATTTTCTTCTGCGGTTATCTCGGTTGTCGTTGTTGCTATCCTTGTAATCTTCAATTTCCTGTCTTACATTTTCAATTGTATCCGACTGTGTAGCCATTTTATTCATGACTATCATTCCGTGCATTTTTCCATACGTTCGATACTGGTTACAAGTTTAAATGTTATCCGAGGATAAGAAATGTTACTGCAAATAACATAAGGTGATCTGCCTCTCTCTTTCACTGTTCCGTTCTTTTCCAAGTCAGTCCGTGTAGATTGGTTACATAACCTGAACAGCCTTTTCACTGACCAATAAGATCCCACCAAATCATAAAATTCACATTACTCAACCCCTCCTAGAAAATAATCATAAAACAAGCAAAGTGGTGATGCTACAATCATTTGTCAAAGTAGCATTTTGGCAATAGTCTACAGTTAGTGTATACAAGTCAGGATTAAACTAGTCGTAAAATTGGGATTAAAGGGTCTGACAGTGACCACAAGAGTCCAACTTCAGTTTGAGCGAATACAACATTATAAAGGTCAGTGTACGGTAAATACTCCATAGATTGCTGTCAGGCTTAATAACTTCAGGGTGCATGGGATATGTATTGAATCTTACAACTCTCAACATCGATGGCTCTAAAACGCACCACCTAGAGTGGTTCAGTCGCTAACACAATTAACCACATAAATAGAATTACCCTTAAAGGGAAGACGAAGAAATACAGGTTTTTTGGCTACTGTGTCGGGTCGAATTCCTGCATCAGTAGTTTGTTTAAATCCTGCAATAAACGGTTAACGGTAACCGTTTAGTTAAGGGTGATTGTGTTCGCCAACTTGTTCACCGTCGTCTGGTTAGTTCTATGGTAAGAACATACAATGAAATTGTCCCAGTGTTTCTATTCAGAACATTCCGGATTCCAGCACCCTGTGTGAAACAACCGAGTCAGCCAAACCTAACGTTATATATGAATATCGTTGTAAATGCGGAGCATCCTACGTAGACAGAACTGAGCGACAGTTGTGAACCCGGGTCTTGGAGGGCATCTCCAAGTGATTCAAGAAACAGGTCACGCAAACACATGACGTCACAGCCGGGCATAGAAAGAAAGGGCCTGCATCATACACTGCGCGTCATATTCTAAGGACGCAACAGCGGCATTTCGCGTTATCTACACAACGTCACACAGGCGAACGCTGCTCTATGCTTGAGCTGTTGCCATCCGAATGTTCAAACCCGTGTTGTGGGTCCAGAAACAACTGTTTGTGGTATTGTCACTACGATAGTAGTGAGGAGTGTCTGAAAATTTGAACACAAAATTGCTAGAGTCAAGTTTTTGTCACTTACTTCAAAACGACTGGACATTGTTACCGAGACTTCATGCAGATAGTTGACGTTCTCCAGACCATCCAATGTTTCTATGATGTCATGAAACCACGTGACTTCCGCCCGAAAGTCGATTAGCTGTCCAATCAATTCTTGCTCCCAAGGTTCCAAAAGTAAACGCATGATCTGTTCACTGCTCATTCTGTGAAGATTCGTGAACATATACTTTATAAATCGATATATACCCATAACGCTGCGTGCTTTTATTGCAACGCAGATACTTCAAACTATATGATGAACACATTGTACGATATTCGAATGAAACTCACTTATGGATTATTATATTACTGGTAGTAAAATAAGTAGTCAAGAATTTGGATGACAAACAATTGGACTTCACCCACATTTTTCATAACCTCATTCGATTTGGTTTAATAGAATGGTTATCTTCAATTTGAACATCACCCACAGTTGATCGCGGCTGTCGCATTCCGATAGACTTTCCACTCGGCTCCTTTCGAAAGGCAGAAGCACTAGACTCGAGTTTCGCTCTCATTAGAGCTCGTCAGTAGTGCATATCCTCGTCACTGCCGGCAACCTGATCATTACTCACAAGCGAAAATGGTTGAGCGTTCACATGCGGTGATAATTCGTTCGTGCCTAATATGAGGTCACTGGCGCAGTGGTAAACACGGTTGCCTCATTAAAGCGTGGCCAGAGTTCTAGTCCCGACAGTAGCAAGGATGTGCATTACTGACGAGCGCTAATGGGAACAAAACTCGATTCCATTGCTTCTGCCGTTCGAAAGAGGCCGACTGGAGAGTCTATGGGAATGTGACATCTGCGATCAATTGTGAGTGATGTTCAAATTGAAATTAACTGAATCCTCGACTACTCATCAGAATGGTTACTGTGTCTTTATTTGAGGTGATCGGGTAATCTCAGCATTGCTCACCAACGAGTGTAGCTTGAAATTCAAATTTCACAATCCAATCATGCTTCCTACTTAGCCAGTTGCACAGTAGTCCAGGGGGTTGTTTCAAGAGAAAGTGACCGAAGTTCGCATCCTAGTCGTGACAAAGGTATTAACTGTGGATGAGCTGGAGTGCAAGCAAACCCTGAGTCTAGTGATTCTTTTTGAAAGCGGTTGTCCGGAAAGTTTACCCGAATATGAAAGCTGCGATCAGCTATGGCTGGCATTGTAATCATATTTTATCCGAGAGGCACGGTCGTTTCCGCAGGTATGTGCATCCGATGAACTTCGATCACAAAGTTAAGTAACTGGACTCTGTTCCACAGGTTTCCCTGGGTCCGGGATATGAAACAGAAGTAACACAAAATGCACTGTTATCCTGCTGCAGTTCTCGTTGATCTGTCCTTTCGATTGTGTGGTTATTAAATCAGATGGCTAGAGAGCCTGTAAAATAGCGAATGACTGTTTGTCCGTGAGTTACTTATGCAGATAAGACTAGTCAGATAACATCATCGTTTTCAAAGCTATTGGATTACACAATAAAATTGCGACAAACCGTGGCGCTCCGCTTAGTTGTACTCATTTGGTAGAATTTCTCTTAAGCTGAGACATATTACCTTGACTTCTATAAATACCCAATAGGTTCCTTATCATCCCAGTTTATACAAATTACCCGAGCAAGGGTTGAAACAGTTGAAAGTTTTGTCTAGTACATTAAATGATTAGTACATCACGTATGCACTAAGGTAGCATAAAATATTTGTTTGAGGGGCGACACAGCCATAAGAATTTACACAACACAAAATGCACTGCGATCAATTGATAAGCGTCTGGTAAGTAACGATTAGTGACACAAAAACAAAAAGATCACTCAATCAAGTGCATTTCTTGATTTACAGCAATTGGTTCCGTTAAATGATTTGATTAGGGCAATAACAAAAAGTGAATATGCCACCCCTTGGTTCAACACTTCGCGTATTTCGATCACATGGAAAAACATACGGTTCATTTTAATCTTCCCCACAGTGGTCGACGACATAGAAGTCACGCTTTACGGGAATAGACAGCGGAGGGTTATACTACGAAGCTATACATCCGGAATATTGACCAGCAAAGTAGCCGTTCTATCGGAAGAAATTATTGCAGAACCAATAGAAAATTGTGGTATCTAACTGGCATGGAGTTAATGTACTACTGGATACGTTTCAAATGATTACGGAATATTAGAAAGCAGATTTCATAATCTCTGATCCTGTATCCGGTTTAGATTAACTACATAATAATGAATGAAGTTGGGTCGTGTCTGATTACTTTGGTTGTATTTTTAAGCACTCTTCCACGTGTCCTTGATACGGGTAGCTATTTATTCGGTTATTCTCCTTATGTAGTAGCAACAAGCTGCAGTTACGCAAGCACATTTCGGACCGCTAGGAGGCACTACGCAAAGAGAAGTTTCGCGCTAGAGTTGAACAAGCTAACAAATGCATCATAGACCAACGATTGCAGTTTGAAAATTTTCGGAAAATATATCCCAGTTTCACCCACAATTCACTTAGTAAATTTACCTTAGAGGATGGTTTGCTTGAAGTTTCTGTTTCCAGATATTTATTGATCAACAGTGACAAAGAAGTTCAAGCCACCCACCTCATCGGAATGCTACAGCGTTACTTTCCAACACCGTCGACAGCTTCCCCAATATGTTATTGTTGCAACAGTAATCGGCATAAAACAGACTGTCAAACATGTCCGACTAATAAACTCGACTGAAAGGGCTGCGGCAAACAAGGACATTTTGCTCGATGTTGCTATACAGCCAACCAAAAGTTACTGGGCTCAGTGGAAATCTTCATTTACGAATTACTTGTATTTGCTACCTTTTGATACTATTTACAGTGAGAACCAGAAGTTAAAGCTGCCTCGTCATTTTCTGGGTAATGAAAAACAACGTCACTTTGACGCACGTGACTTGCCGTCAGAAATGTCGGTTAGCGATGCGGGTGCAGAACGAACGTATTCACAGAAAGATTCGGGTTGAAACAGCACACTCTGGAATCGTTGATGCAGTCATACTCAAGCAGTCCGACTATGTGATTATTCGAATATCCCAAAGAATACGCTCAAAGAGGTTATGCCGACCCAGCAACTCATCACTGGAATAGAAAATAATCACGACCTTGAAACACTACTTACTGAGGAAACAGCTAATTTGTCCAGGGGTCAGGCTGTTAGCCTTGGTAGTATTAGATCGTCAGCGGTTGAACACTCTAAAGTATTCAGTGGAGAAACGGACAGTTCTGACATAAGCAAGATACAGCGTTCCTTTCCTGGTGATGACTCGCCATTGTTATTGACAAAACACAACTATTTAGCATATACTCTCACTGGGAAGTAACAGCAAGGTTTTTCAGAGCCCAAGCTCCCTTCACCGGACCGTTTGTGCACACTTGCTTAAGACAACTATTGAGAGGAAATTTGAATCCGCTCTTCCGATAACGCAACCGCGCCTGATTCATCTGAACAAACGAGAATGAACGAACAACTTGGTCGAACGAGTCGGTGCCTCCAAATGGGTTCATCTTATAGTCACAGTGCTAAAAAAAGGGTGATACGATACGAATATGCGATGACTGGAGGGCGGTAAATAGTCAGATTGCGTTGGCTACATTCATACTCCCAACGGCCGATGAGCTACTGGCCAAGATGGCTGACACCCAGTTTTCCTGAAAATCGGTTCTAAGGAAAGCATTCTTCTACATGCCGTTAACGCCAGACTCCAATTACCTTACAGTCGATGGACTTTTCCAGCGTTGGAAACGTCATCGTGTCTACCAGTCAATTTACAGAACACTACCATCAGCAATACACACTGGGACATTCGTCCACTTGAAAGAGCGGCAAGCGAGCAAAGGTCAACAGGCACTGTCGAGACCGACCGGAATAGCTCGAGCCTGTGGATCGGGAACGTACGAGCTTACAACCGGCCGCAAGCTCAATGTCAGACAGCGCTACACAAATCTGGTGCAAACAAACGTACACGAACTCCTACAACGACTGTGATTGCTGGCACACCAACAAAACGTCGATCAGCCGTCACAGGACAGACGACACGCCACGGTTTCGACCGTCTTTCGAGTTACGACGGTGGCGGTGTTGTACGCATCACGGCCGCCTGTGTACCCCACACTCTTGCTGAGACTCAAGCTGCGTTCTGATTGGTCGTGCCTTCATCGAGCGACGGCTCATTTGTCCACGCACATAAGAATGACGCCTCGCTTGTAAATGCGACAATACTTCTGCTGAGTCACGTGTCCCCTCTACCGTTGTCAAAGCCTGTAAGGCTAAATGTTGATAGCATCCGAATAGGAATACGAGAGTAGTAAAGGTTTTCTGTAGCGCAAACCAATCGAAAATTTTCTGTTTCCTCTTCAACAAATAATTCCCTCCTTTGTCACCACTCTTTACTGACGATTGGTGATCATTACCCACAAGCGAAAATGGTTGAGCGTTCACATATGATGATTCGGTCGTATCTAATGCGAGGTCAATGGCATAGTGGTCAACATGGTTGTCTCATCAACACGTGGCCGCAGTTCTAATCCAAGCCGTGGCAAGGATGTGCACTACTGACGAGCTCTAATGAGAACGAAACTCGAGTCTAGTGCTTCTGCCGTTCGAAATGGGCCGACTGGAAAATCTATGGAAATGTGACAGCTGCGATCAATTGTGGGTGATGTACAATCTATACCTCATTCTTTGTATAAAACTATAGAACTCCTGTAGCTATATAGAGAGGGAGAACCGAACGAGCGAAAGCTCAAACAGAAACACTAGGTGCTTGTATCGTGTCCGATGGACGAAGCCTACTTCAATCAACAACACGGCATTTAGTTCACAGGAACAAAGTGCACGATGTCTTCTTTACGTTTTTGTATACAAACTGGAGACGTATCCTCCGGTCCACTGAGACCCTCACAACTAAACACCAAAACCCCATGGTATGTTACAAAAGAAGTTATCCTGAATCTACGGCTAACTTTGTAGAAGTGATTCCAATGTTTTACCAATTTTCAAGTACCTACCCCTCGTATGTTCCGTTTCGATTGTCTGTGTAAGATCCCTATCCATGAATTCTGCTCAGTAAGTCTTTTTGGGATACTTGTCAGTGGTTTTAGATTCATATGTGATCAAGGCGTATGAAATTTTACTCCGCAGAACACTGTATAACTCACAGATGTACACATTTACCATTCTAGGAGATCGCTGATAATGTCAACTGACTTGATCCTCGGATGGTCTTAGCTATCACAATTTCTCACGCACGTCTATCCGCGCATAGTGCATAGCACTTAGAGTCAGTTCTGTTTCCAGAATGGTTAGCTGAGTGCATGGATCACTCATTACGACACGATGACATAGTTTCATTAAACTGCTTGAATTCGGCGGTGTCGTAGACCACAGCTGTCTACAAGACATCCACTGGTGCTTGCTCTGTTGCCTCTTCAGCTCAGATCCCTTAATGCTTTTAGACCAACAAACAGCCCTGACAACTACATCGCAGTGGCTCAGTCATGGTAGTCAAGGCGAAAGGTGCATAATCGAGGAACTAGAAAGACATCTGGCTTAGACTACTGATCAGTCGATTCGGCCAAGCCAACTTTCTAACTCGACAATATAATTGTCTGATCCTGACGCCCAGAAACGAATCAATTCGTGTGAGAGATGCTCGTTTGTGTCTGCAAGTTGAATTTGTATCAGAAGTGTATAAGGGTGAACAGAGTCAACACTACCAAACAGTCAATTCATGAGTACTCTGAGAGCCGACTTCAAAAAGAAAAAGTCAGGCCAAACAGTGTTCGGTGACTTCCAACGGATTGGCTTCAAATTTCAGGAGTATTCCAGTCAAGTTATTCAAGGCCCTCGTGCGTGCCAGGTACAGAAATTACTGACGCGTTAGAAGTTCGTTAGACGACATAGATCAGTGTTGTGTACCCATCAGTGGTAACCTCCCAATGTGGTGGAGGAGGATAGACTTCAAAATTGTACGTTCCACTAGAACTTCCAATGCTCCGACTTCATCCACTAATTATGTGAAATTTCTTTTGGATCATGTGCTACTGTGCCGGCCGGCGTGCCCTTGTGGCGCAATCGGTTAGCGCGTTCGGCTGTTAACCGAAAGGTTGGTGGTTCGAGCCCACCCAGGGGCGGCCTTTTGTCTCAAACTACCGGTTTCGCGCCCCCACCTGTTTCTGCAGTGATTATTGCTTCTATTAACTATCCTCATCCCACTTTTGTGCAGCAACGCCTTTGCATTAGCTTTCGCATGTTGTTTAAATTGGACTGGTTGGCCTGTAACACCACAAAATGTGTGTAAACCGGTTTACTCTTCTCTCTGTTTGCCCAGTCACTTGACGATGCTACACGAATTTTTCACCTAATTTTTTAGCTCTGTCGTACTACGAAAATCGCCGCAGCTCCGATCGCTTTTCAGCAGGCCAAGGTATGTTCGTAACACACCCCGGACACTAGCTAGTTGGATTGTTGCTATGGTAATTCCAACCCTGGCAGCAAGAACATCGTGCACGTCAGGGGCTAAAAGCGGTAAAGCTGGCCGGTCGTTGATTGGTTCATTTTGGACACCTACGCAGGCCTGATATCGGGTGTCCAAATGCTGTCCAATGAGACTGTCCCACTCGCAGGCTACATGAGTTCGGGTGATGGCGCACAAGAAAATGGATCAATAACTACTGAGGAGTCTACCCCTTCACTCGTTCCATGGTCCTGTAGCGCGTGCGGGTTGATGAAAGCTCAACTCTCTTGCACATCGAGAGATGTTCTCGGTGGAAATTGCGTGCACATGGCTATTCAAAGTGCATTCAGCCGTTTGCCAAAAAGTGACAACTTGATTGAGGCTGATGAAGGTGGGTTGCAGCCGCATATTAATTGTGTTAAGCCGTCTAAGTCATCAGGAGTACAACTGTGGCTTGTACTATGCAGATTGAATCGTCCGATAAAGACAACTCCTTTCATGGTTGGAGTATGCACTGCACAAAGTAAATCAAGTAACGTTAATGACTACTTCGGTGGTGTCCGAATTGTCTGATTGGTAACAGACGGTGTTTATGTTGTTGACTGCGTCTCAGAAAAGAAAACAATGGTAGACTTTATTGTTTGCGATCCCCCTACCAAATCATTCAAGAAGCGTAAATCTAAACTGTGATCGTTATACTCAAAAAGGTGCGTATTTGGAGGAATAGAGTGGCATGCTCCTTAACTGATTGTCCATTACGAAATAACTATTCATTTCGATGTTGCGTTCATCAAACATCTTCACCGTTTGAACTTCTGCTGATATACATGATATACAGCTTTCCGTATGATTACATGCTTTTCGTTTGTTAGAGTGTAGTAGGAGGATTGTTCTCTGTGTTGTTTGAATCTCCGTTCTGATCTGCAAAGCTTTGACCACGTTGACTTATCAATTGTAAATACACCGTCAACTATTTTTAAAAAAAAATGGTTTCCCCAGATTATGTGGAGGTCGGTCGGAATTTTGGACGTGCAAAATCTTCGAATTCAGTCCGTTTTTGTTGTCTATCGGTCCATGTGTTTTGATGCATGCTGTGCAACTTTTTGGATTTGTTCATTGGAATACACATCCCGGCGCATCCGTTGTTGCATCGTGAATATCACGAATACGCTAATTCCTGTCTGCGAAGATGTGTATGTGGTTTCTTTCACATATACGGAACGGAAGAGGTGAGTTATAACATTCATTCTCTGGGTCATCTTTGACAGCATTGTATGTTACGGTCCTCTGGACAATTTTTACCGAATTCCCGTTTTTTATGCATCAAACGAATGTCGCATTCATCTTTGAATCCTTTTTTCGTAACTTGATGTTGGGTGGAGGAGTAGAACGCGGTAACGTTCACAATGCTTGCATAGACTGCACGGTGTTAAATGTGCAGCCACGGATGTTGAATCTGTTGAAGTTCGTCTGGTACGTTTGTCGTCTTTTATCTGGTATGATGTGGAGCGATGAATCCGTTGAGGCACATTTGGTTTGTTTGTAGAAACCGACCCTAAATTTGCCCTTATTTGTCTTTGCTGTGTGCAGTAAACGATTATGATAGATTTTGTGCTATATCTGCATATAACATTTTTGCTTTCTTTCTTTTATAACTATCATTTCTTATCCGCTAAAACTTTCCTCTTGATATTGTTTAACACGTTCTCACCTTCATCTGCATCTGATTGTTTTAATGAGCTCATTTGCCGTCGGGCGGTGGCTGTTTTTGGATGTGCGTTTAGTTACCTCATTTTGAACTCCTTTGCTAGATAATTTGTGTTTCCAGTTGATTCACACTCAAGGTGAGATAGTACCTTTATAGTAATTTTACTAAACAATACTGTATGAACTTGATATACAATGACATAAACGTAGGAATACCAGTAGATTAGCTAAAGCATCTTTTGTATCGCTGCACTTACAATGTTCAGTTCCGTTTCTCCGGTAAGTTATATCGCCAAAAGGATGGGGTGGCAATGGGTTCACCTTTAGGCCCTTTATTAGCGGACATTTTTATGGCTAAACTTGAAAGTAGTTCATTAGCAGATCATATAAAGTCATTAGCCCTTTTGTAAGCGTTATGTAGACGACATTATCTGCATGGTAGACGACTCACAATGTCTCAATGAAACATTGGTGCACTTCAACTGTGCCCACAAAAATATCCGCTTCACCCTGGAACCCGAGTCACCAGTAGGTATAGCATTTCTAGACGTGTTCATGTCACGCCGTGAGGACGGCACACTACAACGTAGAGTACATCGCAAAGTAACCTGGTCAGGACAGTATACTAACTTCAATAGCTTTGTACCTTTGAGACAAAAGAAGAATTTACTCCGATGCTTACTAGACAGAGCTGTGAAAATTTGCTTAGATGACACCGTAGAGGAAGAAAAACAATATATATTTAACACACTCCTTGAAAACGGTTTTCCAGAACAGTTTATAGCTAAACACATGATAATTAGCAAAAAGATAGATATACTGCAAACCATAGACAAAAGTCTGTCTACATTACGTTGCCTTTCAAGGGCGACAGCAACGCTGAGAATATAACTAGGAGACTGAACGTCGCACTTAACAAAACCTATTTCGAAGCTCAATTACGTATACGATTTAACTCCACACCACTTTTGCGTCCCCAGCTAAAAGATATACCGCCTGTACATGCTGCCTCTTTTTGTGTTTACCGTTTTGTTTGTTCCTGTGGAACAAGCTACACAGGCCGCACAACAAAGCGACTATCTGAACGCATACGGGAGCATCATCCGGCGTGGCTAGCTAGAGGATCGATGAAGACTTGCTCACCAGCGGTCGCTGCACACTTGGTCGAATCGAACCATGTGATTAACCCGGCCGAGTCGTTCAAACCGATCTATCGAGTCTGTGGAGTGCAATCGAAATGGGTCAAAAGTCGTTTATTAACCATCGCAGAAGCCATCGCAATTAGATTACACTCACCCCCGTTATGTTCACAAAAGCGTCTGGTCAAAGCATTGAACCTCCCGTGGCCGTGTATCAATAATTCGGATCGATCCGTTACGTAGGAGTACCGATCTGCCAAAACCATTTGATGAATCTGAATAACTTGATATTAATACCTACCATCCCTCACCCTATAATGTACTACCCCTGTCGACCCCATATAAATGTGTTGTATTTAGCCTGATGATGAAACACTGAAAACAAGCTTGTTTGCTACGCGCTTCTTCTCAATACCGTATGAATTCCAATCCTGTCGATCGCCCTTTCTGACGTTTTTTTGGACTTGAAAGATAGCCTCGTTAACCCAACCGTATGAATACGCGTTATCGAGCGAATTGTCTAAAATCGTCAGGAGCGATTTACCAACGGATTTTTGGCTAGCATTCCACGAAAGTGTTCTAACATGTTTGTAGGACGTTTTCAGAAGTCAAAATTCCCTTCGATTGACCCTGTTGAACTCTGCCCTTTGACCCCGCCTAACTAGACGCTTGTTCTTATTATTCTCACAACCCGCGTCTAATTTTACTAATTGCGCAATCTCTCCTCTCTCAATTATTGAACCTCACTCACCTGCCCACACACCCATTGTCATCTGCCCGTCTCACTCTCCCCACCCCTGTGAATACGGCCTTCCTATGGGCCGCCGTGAAACTGTCGCTGACTAACCGGTCTGCCTGAAAGCCGGCTATTTAGACACACATTGGACCGATCCGATCGCATTTCGTCGGTTCGTCCTTGCCTGTCGGTCGCCTGTGTTTGTACTTGTCGTGCCTTTTGGACCCTTGACGGCCTATTGCGGCCAACCATTGTATCTTATCCTACGAACGCAAACGAATTGAGGTTTTTTTCTTGTAATTGATTATATTGTTTACTTAGATGAGACCCAACTGTAAAAAGTCAGGGCTTCGGCTTGATTCGAACCAGCGACAGAAACACCATGCCTCAACGCGGCAAGCGCTCTACCAGCTGAGCTACGAAGCCACGCCAGGAACTCGGAAATTTCACATTTTGACTCGGTTACCCACCCGTCCCGCTATCTCATATGGAATCCACCAAATGATCCAGGGGATCGACTGCCCAGGCAGGATTTCTCAAACAGTTCACGCTGGAATCCACCAACGCCACTGTTGAGCATAGAATTTGTATTACTAATAAGTAATGTGGCAGATTTATGAATTTAGATGAGACCCAACTGTGAAAAGCCAGGGCTTCAGCTGGATTCGAACCAGCGACAGAAACACCATGGTAGAGCGCTTGCCGCGTTGAGGCATGGTGTTCCTGTCGCTGGTTCGAATCCAGCCGAAGCCCTGACTTTTCACAGTTGGGTCTCATCTAAATTCATAAATCTGCCGCATTACTTATTAGTAATATGTTGTTTATGTCAATAGTAACACGGTTTCCAGCGACTTGACTTGATTCTGGTATTTGGCGTCGTTGGCTACACGTGCATCATTCAACGTTCGTCGGAAGAACGTACCATGTTATTAAAAGCACTTTTAATCACTAAGACTTCTTTTGTAAGCGTCTTTTTGACGTAATGATGATTTCTGATGAGTAGTCGGGGATTTGGTTAATTTTCAAGTTGAACATCACCCACAATTGATTGCAGCTGTGGCAATCCCCATAGACTTTCCAGTCAGGCCCCTTTCGAAAAGAAGCACTAGACGTGAGTTTCGCTCTCATTACTCACAAGCGAAAGTGGTTGAGCGTTCACATATGATAATTCGGTCGTGCCTAACGTGAGGTCAATGGCGCGGTGGTAAACACGGTTGCCTCATGCACAGCATGTCCGTGGTTCAGGTCCCGGCTGCAGTGGCGATGATATGCACCACTGACGAGCTGTAATGAGAGAGAAATTCGAGTCTAGTGCTTCTTTTCGAAAGGGGCCTGACTGGAAAGTCTATGGGGATGCGGTAAATTGTGGGTGATGTTCAACTTGGTAATTATGATTTTCTGGTTCACAGTATACCCTCCTCCAAGTTGTACATTTATTCTGTCAGCAACTTAGGAGATGTGAAACAGGTAATAGATCTGTGTAACATTGTATACACATGCGCCTGTGTGCATTCTAAATCAGAAGCCATTGTAACCCCTCTACTTCATACTGTTGCCAACTTATTTTCATATTAACTACTGACAGTATTAAGGCACATTTGCATCGTTTCCTCCATCGATATCTCATTTGTGCACAATGTCATTGGTAACGCATTTCAGCACATATGGATTACCACAAACGTTATTGCGTAGTTCGCCTGGACGATCGCGACAACAAGGACATAAAAATCATTAGCAGTACTCGGTGGGACAGCTACGATACCCAAACTGAAAAGTCGTGGGTATTATAGGCATGTTCAGTTGCACATACCACCAACAGCTGAAGACGGAAGCGTATCGGTGTCTCTCTTAATTTTCACAAGTTCTTCCACTACGTTATACACAAACTCCCTTGGCATTGTAGTTGACTTCGAGCAGGCACGGGAAATGTATTTCCTTTCCACAGACGAAACGGTAAACATGGGATTACCCATTAAAGAGATTCATGTAGGTGCACAATCCACGTATTTATTTTCACCACTAGTCGACCAATCAGGTTTGCTGATGACAGAAATGGAAGCCGCAGCAGAGTACAAGTGGCCAACATGCGGTGAACACTGTGGTACACGGTAACAACATGGGCATCAATGCGTCAGTTTGCACACAGTCGATACCACCCGAAAGTACGTTCCTCACACTTACACCACTTCTATTTCTGTAGGTAAAGAAGATATTCCCTAGAATATTTTAAATGAAGTAAGTGAAATGCAGATGGTTTTATGTACGGAGTACAACGGTAAACACGTAGTAACTATTTTCATCAGATCTTCATGAATTCAGTGTGCACAGGCATGGGCAGCCTGAAAATCACGATGAACTGTATGATAGCGCGGCTGACGTGCTTGGCTAACACAATGACACCTGACTTGCCAATATCTGTCACTTCAGTTACACACTTGTAACACATAGAACCACTATCGCATACTGCATTCCACAATGCGATGGTTTGATAACTCGTGAAATCGCTCACCTTCTCTTTCAGGTGTAGGCTTTTCCCCAAGTAAGTACACCAGGCCTTGGTGCACTTTTTAGGGCGACGTTTGAGAGAGAGAAAGGCGGAATTAGAGGGGAAAGCCGGGTGCGCTACCAGGTGAATACATGTGAACACCTGTGAGTCCAGTTCTTTGATTGTTGTAACTTACCCGGACTCGATAACTTTTATGTTACATCCTTTCTTTCTGTTATCACTTATTGCCTAATGAGGTACGTCTGCATTCATTTAAGCTATTCAATAATTTGCACCGCTACACCTCGATACACTGGTGGTCCCGTCCCATAAACAGTCTATAACGATCCATTGGATAAATTGGCCCTCTGTAATTGCACCTGGCATTCGTGTGTGAAGGATTGACCATCGTCTGAATTCTCGTCAAACTGCATCTCACATTAGCCCTGGTCATTGTTAGTTAGTTTTCAAAAGCCGAAGCGCAACATTCAAGGTTTCAATTTCACTCCCACAGCATTTGGCGAAGATATTCTCTAGTTTAGCCGCTAGTTCATTGGGAGTGAAACTCGGCTGTTTGAAAGTTTACGGAATTCGACAATCTCATCTTGATTCAATTTCATCTATTTTCACGTAATATAATTATTCAGGAGTAGAGTATAAGTTGTATGTTGTAAGTTGAATTCATATCAACTAGTGTGATTGTTGAGTGAGTAAAAGGTCGAAGGGACATGTTGTGAACACGTTGGGGATTACAGACTGGTTAACGTACAGTCTCTCCCGGACCGTTGAAATTATCCATCAATCCAAGCAAAAACAGTGAAATCGACATATATTGGTCAAATAGCCCTTCAACGAACAGTACACTGATGAGGTCCCGCGGTCTATTGTGGGCCATATAAATGACGTGGTGGAACAGACGGCAAACGCTGGACCTAGTCGCTGCACGCCAGTCTGTGGTGGGTCCGCGTGTTGCCCTGGTGGCCGGTAGCTCATGCACACAATGGCCGAAGAATCTCGCAGCCTGATAAGCAAAGATCTGGTTCCAACCCCGTCACCCCACTCTCGTGGCCTGACTACTAGATCAGCTGACTGATACAGGTTGGGAGCAGCGTACAGAACGCACTAGTGAGTCCATGCAGCACCCGCGACCACAGTACGCATCGGGTCTGTGGGCCCGGCAAAAAAATCCGGATTACAAACCGAAGGACTTGTTCAACGGACATACCTTCTAATCGAGTCGGGTAAACGAACGGACACAACGCACAAGACGGATTAGCTGACTGGGTGTAGGGTGGGGGTGTAGGCGCATTTCCAATACAGTCGCTTGGTCCCGTCGACCATAGTCTACGACCGATAACACCTGGTTGCTCACAGACGTTTATGTAACCGCCTGTGTAACGTATTTTTGATGTCTATTGCTACTCACCGGCACATGGTGGCTTCCAGTCCAGCGTTGTCTATCAAGTGGCGTAACGGTTACAGAGACTTGTGTGAGCAGCCAGGTGTTATCAACCGTAGACCATGGTCGATGGGACCAAGCGACCGTATCGGAAATGCACGTACACCCCCAACCTACGCTCAGCCAGCTAATCCGGCTTGTGCGTTGTGTACGTTCGTCTACCCGACTCGATTAGAAGGCATGTCCGTTGAGTGAGCCCTTAGGTTTGGAATCCGGATTTTGTTGCCTGGCCCACAGACCCGATACGTACTCCGCATTTGTGCGCGTACGAACTGACACTCCCATCCGTCGAAGTGGCAATTCGAATTTCGTCTCAACCAGTGCGTCGGGATGGTCATGTTTCCACAGACGTATACATGTGTTTATGAACTGCGTGTGCCGTCTTAGAGTTTATAAATTCATTAGTGAATATGTGATTTGGGAATTGGCTCAAAGTAATTGAGTGTCTGTATAGTTTAACACACTACGAATTTAAAATGATACAAAACCGTGAACGTACGTTCGGTTCGCAAGGCTGAAATGGCCGTGTACACTTACGCACTGACAAACAAGAGATAGCATTCAAATTCGATCACAATCACATAGAGGAGTGTGTAAGAGAATTGGCAAATCCACTCAGCATAATGACTTTTTATATTTTATCTTAACAGATGTCAAGCAGCTAATTTGATGGCCCTCAAGTGTCAGACAAACGAGAGTACAAACCGGAATAACTGATTTCCCGAATTGTCTACTATCATTGGAGATTTCCATGGAAATTATGATTTTTCCCCCAGCGATCAGAACAATTTTAGGTATATTCTCATCTTAGGCTGGTACAATCATATCAAATAGGTAACACTAAGGGTGGTACTGAGTAGCAATGGGACGAAGGACGAAGTGATTGAATAAAACGCAACGTCCGACTCCTTGTGTTTATGCTCACAGAAGAGGTAGGTTTTAGACAAATAATGTTAACTGTGGTGGGTTAAAGGGAAGGGATCCGATTTTCGCGCAGGTAGGATATATAGACTGTTTTCGAACACACAAATCCGGGTGTCGTAATCAGATAATAGTTCTCCTTACTACTTTATTGTTTCTCAGTCACAGTTCGAATCTACTAGCCTTTAAAGAAGATATGGTGATCGGGACTCATCAGCCGGCGTCTGGTACAACAGTACCTGAAGTAACCCATCGGATTGCCTTAAAATTGACGGCAACATTTGTGAATGTATGCTTCCATTCTTTGCATATATTTGTTTGTATGTCGTATAAAACTTGGATATTTTAGGTTTGAGAATGATGAGAACAGACGAAATGTTTACACATTGCAGAGTATGTTTTCCTTCTGTTATGACAGAATTGTTAAATGGAGGCCTTCGTTTCCAAGGTAATTGCAATTTACTAATGGTGTTCATAAAATTAGTTATCAGCGCCCGAATCGCCGGCCCGGTAGCTCAGCTGGTTAGAGCGTCGTGCTAATAACGCGAATGTCGTGGGTTCGATCCCCATCCGGGCCAACGTTTTCTGCTGGCAACTGCAAACTCCGTGACGTTGTAACTTTTTGATGGTGTTCCGTTTGAGTGTGCGCTTTTGCCTCTCTGTTCACCGTGGATGTCAGAAGTGAACCTCAACCTTTAGACGTAGTCCAATGTAGACCGTTGTCTGGTTTCAGTGATAATTTATTCATACATTGCGAACCCTTGTGTTTGGTGTACCATACGTTCCCCAAGTGTGGACTTTACAGCAAAATCCGGAGTCCACACCAAAAGCCTTACCCTAATCAGCATACTTGACTCAAACATGTGTGGTACCGCGAAAAATTTCGTTTTTTTCTGTGCAATTCAAAGTCAAGTCCAAAGAGCTTACTCAACGAACAGGTCTACTAACGCGCAGAACACACCGCTGAAACCACAGTCAGACTTGCCGGCTGCTCACACAGACTTTTCAGTTCAACAGAGGCGGTGCTGAACTGGGGGCCGGACAAGAGCCGCGCACAATTGGGTCTGGGCGAAGTTATCACGCTGGGACCAGAACACGTGTGTGATGTTTTGTACAGTATTTTGTACTGCATAATTTTCATTGTTTTTCACATTTTTCACCCTCCTCAAATTCACATATAGTTGTAACGCTGGTTAATACGACCTCAAGCTATCCCGACTGATTGCAAGACAGCAATGAGGCACGACAAAAGTTGTTCGTATATTGTCAGTATGAATTCAACACAGCAGCTGGCTTTATTGGCTTGGCTTCAGTAGCTTGGCTTCGGCCTTGACCGACGACTGTGTTGGTCACCCCATGACATGTTCCAGGGTCGTTGTTCGGTTCACGCATATGTCCTGTCTGGTGCACTTGTTTGACCTTTCGGTGGTCGCCGTGATGCGCGTCCCAACTGAGATCATTTTGTCTCGAGCCGTTCGTGACACATACACACTCGTTTAAATCATGTGACTCGAGTCACTTAAGAATACAAAAAAATTACACTTCTAAGGTCGCGAGCCCTGTGTTCTCTCTCTGCGTACAGTGTCGCCTGTGTACAGATTTTGGGAGAGTTAACGACTAACGGAATCGGCCGTTATTTCAGCATATCTCCGAACTCATCTGTCGTCGGAATCATCTTCGTTGTGACCTCCAAAGTGATTTAGGAACGACAGGACAGATAGCATCAATTCGATACTTCATTCCGTGTGTTGGAACTCTAAACAACGCACATTCACGAACTACTGTGAGTCAGTTGTTTTCATTTTTTTATCACCTTTTGATTTCATATTCACACTTGAATTGTATATAGTGTTTAGATCCACTACACGTGCCTGGGACGCAACCAAGTGAACTACGTGCTGTTAATCTGACAACTGAACAGCGTAACAATTTGGAGGAGACCACTAACAAGCTTAACATAAAGCATTTGGGTACACAGTGCATGGTACGAAGCTGGGTCATCCTGTTGAAACCAAACGTAGTCAAGTACTCTCAATTTCTCCAGCGCTGGTACAACATTCTGCTGCAACATCTGGAGATAGAAATGCACCAGTTTGTGAATGGTTATGTGAATGGAATCTATATTTGTAACTTTTTTTCATCAAAAAAGAATGACTCGATAACCCGCGTTCCGACATGCCCCGCCAAAACCATAAACTTTGGAATGTGTTGACATCGAATAGAAGCAAACCGATGAGGATTGTTGGTGTGCCAAAAATGGGGTTTCTGAACGAATCAATTCAGACAGAATATTGATACGTTAGTAAGTACTGTTAAATATATACCTCTTTCTGATAAATATCACGTGCAAAATCAATCATGTTTGTCTGCATCCGATAGCCGAAGCTCCCGTAATCCGGCCTCCTGATATGGCCGATAGTTGTACCTTCTGAGTATACTGTATACGACAGACTCTGATGTGTTACACTCTTGAGTGAGCCGATGGGCGCTCTTTTGGGGACTGTTTTCCATACGTTGGAGAACATCACTGGTAGAACGATCATCTGTTGGTGTGCGCGGTTGACCACTTGTTTGCATATCATAAACGCTGTCCGTTGCAACTAACTCTTTCAGCAACCTTTGGACTGATTTACAAGTAGCCGATCGTGTACCCATATGCCCTGCGTTAAACTCGTTAGTGGTCTCCTCCAAATTGTTAACATAGACCATGAACGAAAATCAGTTCAGTACGCTGTTCAGTTGTCAGATTAACAGCACGTAGTTCACTTGGTTGCGTCGCAGGCACGTGTTCTGGTCTCAGCGCGATAACTTCGTCCAGACTCAGTTGTACGTGGCTGTTGTCCGGTTCCCAGTTCAGCACCGTCTCTCACGCGCTGAAACGTGTGTGGACCGGTGGAACCGAGTGACTTGACTAGGCATTTGCATACCTCCGCACCGTACGCACAGCCAGTCAATCTGGCCGTGGTTTCAACGTTGTGTTGTACTCGTTTGGTCATCGGATTAGGTTAGCAGGCCTTTTGGTCTTAACTCCGATGTAAATAGAAAAAAACGAGGTATTCAGCACATTCACACATGTCCGAGCCAAGAATGTTGATCAGGCTAAGCCCTTTGGTTTGGACTCCGGAATTTTTTGCCAAGGTCCTACTTCTTTGACGTTGGGTAGACATTTAGTCAACTTTATAAACATTTTTATCTATAGTCACAGTTACAATAATATACTACTACCACTACTTTGAAGTAACCAACTAATTTTAACATAAATTTTGGACGAGTGTAATCAAGTAATAATTTGATGGACTATTAGTTACTGTGGTTTTTACGTTGCATTCTCATTCAGAATTTTCATCCAACTACTTAAAAGTACTAAACTGACCACAAAGCCGTCAACACCCAGTGTGGACATTTACCGCTTACCTGTGCTGAATCAAACGCTTTAGATGAATGTCAGTTGCAACCCTCAAATAAGGAAACGTTGAGGATCCACAAACATCCAAAGCTGATTTATTGTTGGTTGACCGTGGACGAGATGAATGTAAAGCCTCTGAAACAAGAAAAACACGTTACGTAAGGATCCTTTGCGTGAACATAAACACCCACAGAAGACCTCCTCATGTAACGAAACTGTAAATTATTCAAAAACGTACCGAAACACTCAGTCCGATCATTTCCACGGTATTGACTCATAATACTCTCTATGTAATCTTTCACAGCATTCATTTCATTTGGAGATGACGGGTCCCAGTCAGTCAGCTTCACGAGCAATTTCCATTCTGACGATCTTGATGAGCAACGTTCAACCTCATCAAGCTTTTCCAATTCAGAATGCTCATCAGTTGATGTCACCGGACCGAATAAAAACTTCTCCGTTAGGTCGCAAGTTCTCGGTAACCACTCAATCGTAGCTTGTGACGTGGGCACCAATTGCAGAAGTTTACCACCCTCTACAACAGTCTGTTGATCTAAACTGCACAAAAGCACCTCAATTGCGCCTTTCAGCAACTCTACGTAGTGGAACGGAGGAGGTATCAGATGTAAGTCTGTCGACGCGGAATGGTCTAGAAATGACAGAAAAATGAAGAACAGGCTGCTTAGATAAGTAAATAAGTTTACGATATTCATTATGGTAAGCCTCCTTAATAAAGGCCAATTTCAGCGAAACCAAAAATGCAGTACTTGTTTGCTAATGGCTTCTATTCAAGGGGAAGCAAGCACTTTATTATGACAACTAAAAACACGTAAACTTACCTACTGGTGTATTCGTTCGTTTAGCTTTCAATCTGTTTTCTTCTCGAGCGTTAACAAGTCTGTTCAGGGAAAACCTACTCACAGGAACGCCGCGCATCGGCCTTTAATGCTCGAGATTCCTCCATATGGGCTTGTATCTATAAACCTGGCTTTTCTCCAAACTTATCTTGTAGTCTACATTCATTGGAAAGGATATTTACATCCGGTTTGGATGTGAGTGAACATATAGTACAAAATGAAGCTAATTATGTATCACGCAACACTGCCTAAAACTTTCGAGCGGGCAAATTGTGTTTGGTATCTTTATCCTCGTTATTCAGCCTAATCTATAACTGAGGAATTTGGTGCGTTCACTCCATATTTCTCGAAATACATTATGATGACAGTACTGGGTATATTAATCTCTTATTGCTAGTTAGGCTTTTGTCCGACAGGATTCGGTAGAGCAGCGTGCAAGCCAGTTGGTGCCAGTTAGCGCTGAATATAAGGTTAGATGAAGGTATGGACACATAAGATCTAGTGCATTTTCTTGTTGGTTTAAGTTCATTTGTGTTCTAGGATGACTAGATGAAAGCTTTGTATAGAACTCGTTTGATTCATTTGCGAATCAGCTTTTCATCAAAGGTCCACGGACACTGCAGCATGGGCTGGAAGGTTGGGCGCCAAAGAACGCGGTTATCACGATACTCATCGAACAAACAACGGTGAAAGTTTGTCTTAACGATGTGCTAATAACGATCTGTTTTAGGCCAGTACAAATTTCCTGAGGTCCATACGTCAATGCTCCACCTAAAGACCACCATTGCTAGGTAAACCGTAGACACATCTTGACCACGTAACCGTCAATTGTCCGTGACGTGGCTGTTTCCAAAATTGCAGATCAACGAATCCTGGTGCACCTGGCTAGATACCGATCATGCACTGGTATGTACCAAGGTCGCTTTGTGCATTAGTTCAAGGCCAATTCGTGACCAAAGGCAAACTGACGTACCTACCGTAACAGGGATACAAGAGTTCTACACTATCCACAGTGCACCTGTCTCTAGTCCAGGACTCCATCCACCAGTCGACTTCGAAGTTCACTGGGCACATTGCGGCATACAATGCTTAAGTATGGTACTGCATCATGTGGTACAACTGTTCGTTCACTTGCCAACAGCTGGGTCTCTATGTGATCGCTGTAACTTCTCGATGCTCGCTAGAATATTCCATCTAGCACCGAGTATAACTCGGTTCGCGAGACTATTCGCATGGAAGTCCGGAGGCAACTACGCGAGGATCGCGAGCTCTGATAGACATGACACGGTATGGATGAGGGATGACTGGATGGTTGGACGATGGCCACTGATACAGAAAACTCTCATATGTTTTCCATTCTACTCGAGCAGCTCGTAAAATGAAGCCAGGTGTGAGCAACGCAGGCTGCGAAGCCAAAGGTGAGCCGGTCCGGAACGTGCAACCATCCATAAGACGCTGGGCTAACCATTTTCAATAAAAGTTCAGCCGTCCACCAGTGCCATTGACGGTGCTTCCTAGCTCTCGTTATGTTCACTGATCTGTCGACTTTCTTAGCTTTCGAGAATCGAAACCCCATCTGGGCTCAAGTTCCTGAAACGTTACACTGCACCGGACTCAGATGATGTCTTTCTTGCCATTTGCATAGATGGGGGTAGAGCTGACGGCTCCACCCCAAAAATTCTGGATCGACGGATTCGTTCTAAATGACTGGGATTTGGCTAACAGCGTTAATATGTTCAAAAAGAGCTCGCGCAATTCGTGTGGAAATCAGACAGCGATTAGCGTGATTTCTATGGCGTCGAGGTTGTGTGCAGCTATCGCATTTCGTAGACTAGACGAAACGTCCGAACAACGTATCCGGGAAATGCAAGTCAGATTTACCCCGACCGCAACTGCATTGGTCACATCTTCACACTTCGTTAAATACTTTATCTCCGCAATTCGTATAGAAATCCAATAATTACTGTCATTCTGGACATTCGAGAATCTTTTGATTCATTTGTCAGATCTGCACCTTAGAACTGTTTAATGAGGACTGATGTGCCACAGAAGTGCGTGAACATGTTGATAAATGACTCTCCAAGATGGCCGAAACGTTGCGAAACCTATAAATCTTTTGGTCGCAACTCGTTGTGGTTTAACCCAATGATAAGATTGTCCAGCTTCCCCTCCTCCATTCAACTTTGCAATAGACGAGATTTTAGGTGATGCCCTGACAGACTGCGGATACGATGATGTAGAACATCTCGCAGGCACTCGACTTTGAGAAACAATGTATGCATCTGACATCGTTCACATCTGTGGGGGTTCACAGATAGACTAAAGGCTTCATTTCGTTAATTTGGTATAGCGTCTGCACCTTTAATGGGTGACGTGTTAGTGCAAGATTCGCAGAGCTCTACATTTGCCCTCATCCTTGGTGTTGAGCTATTAGATGAGGTTGAGAAATTGACGTACATTGGCAACTGCATCGGTGTTGGTGGGATGTCTGATAAGAACACAAATCGTAGGTCTGAGGTTCGGATGGTGTTTGCTACATAACATTATCTGTGGTGTCTGTAAGAGGTCAGTCTTTTTATGAATGGCTGAGCGTATAATACCGTAAGAAACCCGGCCCATCCACTTGGTGGCTGTTCACTGATTGTCCATTTCTGATCATCGGTGTTTCCAAACCATTGTTGGCGTGTGTTGGGAATACCGTGCCAACAATGACAAAGTTCGATAAATTGTTTTCGGAATGGATAGTCTTTGTCGACTTCTAGCCATACTGGTTTCATGTAACACTCGGAATTAGGGAGTTCGAATAACCCTCGAAATCATGCTCGAATTGCAACCTTCCACGCAAGTAATAAAGAGAAGACTTCGGACTACTTGCGGCAAGTATTTGCTATACATGAAACAAGAATGCGCATTTATAGATGTAAACCAGTATTGAAGAAATCACAGTCTGTCGTTGACTGATCATACTGGCATATGCAAATTCACAAACTGTAAACTAATCGATGCAATCCAGAACGAAGGTATTAGCGATTAACACGACGTTTGAGCTAGTCTCTTGCCGGATCGTCTGTTATATCGTCTTACAGGTTTGGTTGATTTGGCCAAATTCCACGGAGGCCAACTCACCAGTTGTCACCCATTGCTTTGTTTGGGCATGATGAGTTAAGCTGGACATTGCAGCCTGGTGGCCCATGGATGAACTGTGTTTGAGGTGTGAAGGTATTCACACTGAAGCTTGTTTCAGTAAGGCTTTCGTAACTTCTCGTTTGGGTGTCCGAATAAAAATAGGCATTTCTGTTTGTGGCGTTTTCTGATATGGTGAAGAATAGAAATCAATGGTGTTAGTGTTTCACATCTCTGGTTGCATTTGTATAAGTTTTTGTTTCCCTCTACATCCTTCTCTTTTTTCACTCTGTACATATCCACTGCTATCTTCCATTTGATGTGCTCTTTCTTTTCTAGCCCTACATACTCATATATGTGACCATTATTATGTGTCCACCTTTCCGATTTAATCCTTAATACATATAAAGACATAGGTCATTATATAAAGACTGTGATATAATTTAATCTTTTAATGAACTCGAACAACTGGCAGTTACACTGGCTTGTTAAACTGATGAGGAATGGTATATATCCCTTAACGGTTCTACCGGAATACCTTGTCAACAGGTGGTTAGATATCGGCTCAGCACTTATGATAGGATGACTGACGTACCCAGTAAGTTTTGTGCCTTTCGAAGCATGTTTTAAACATCTCTGATATGCGATCTTCCTTCATTCGGTGCAAATTAGAATGAAGTTTTCAGATTGGGTTCTGTATAACCAGCGTTCTGCTTTCATTATTTCAAGGCGTACTTTTTGGTTAAACTTCTCTTCATTTTGATTGTCTTCACCTCTAAACAATCTAGCCGATATGTCGAACTCTATTAAATGTGTAAACATTGAGTGGTTGATGTTTTCGCTTTAGCTTTTAGTTTGATAAACCTTTTATTTTCAAGTTTTCCACTCAATTGGGCGATACTTTCTTAATTGTCGTGCTGGCCCTTCACAATCGATAACATTGATCGATGTATTATGGACTGTTCTACTAAATCTAACTTTATGCATCATTGGTAAACTAATATGTCAAAGAGACCCAATTGTAAAAAATCGAGTCTTCGGCTGGACATGCTGTTTCTGTTGCTGGTTCAATCTTACCAAAGCCCTGATTTTCATATTTGGGTCTTCTCTAAATAATTACATCTGCCAAACCACTTGCTAGTTGGTCAAAGAACCTGAACTAACGGTACCGCCGGCTAAAAGTTGGTTTCTCTTAACACAGTTTGACTAATCAATTAGATCGCAGAAGCGTGATCAAAACCTGAGTAAGCGATTCACACCTGATTCTTGAACGTCAGCGTAGTGACCAGAAAGTTCATTTCGATATCCATGTCAAACATTCTGTCGGTAAACGCAAATCACGGATCTTATTTGCTGAGATTCGTTCTGAAGAGAGTATACACTTAACCTGCGTGTCATTCTATCTTTGGCGCTCAGCCGGTCCACTGACTTCTGTTCGGAAATGTGTTGTATATTGTGTATACGCTATTTGAAGATGATATAGCTCATCCTATATGGATAACTATGGTTATTTGTAAACAAGAATATTTGGCATGTGGCTGTCCTTTTTGTTCACACCCATCATAATTGAGTGACAAACAGTTTATCATGCACGTTTCTAGCTTAATTTCCTGCCGACGGCTGGGCCTCAGCCTTTTAGGGAAATCCAGCACCGATTTCGTTTATGGGACTTAGTTTATATTTCAGTCAATAATGTTCATAATGTTTAGTTACACAATACCCTAGTTCGAAAAATGCAGATGGACACTAAATCAAACACAAAATTGAAAACATATGGGATGTGGAAATCGAATAAACGTTATTCCTCAAAGATACAAAGTACTTGTTGAGGTTCAGTAAAGACTTATGTTTGTGTTCATTTCTGGTGATGACATGTGAGAACTGGTGAGTAATTTAGTTTACACGGGTAGTCTCTTAATTGTAAGGGAAGTAGTCAGTAACAGTAACAAGCCAAATAACGTTTACAAAATTGCGTCAGCTGTTGCGGTTGAGGTGTTTTACAAAAGACTCAACTTAGTCCTGTTTAGTATATTCACTCTTGCTATTTACTTTCGGAACCTGATCACTTTCAGAGGCAGATGGTTGTCGATTGGTTAACTAATTAACGGACTGTAGATTGTGCACGGTTAGTCGTTTGTGGTAAAGGTACCGTTTGAGTAACGCGGCTGTGAATTAATGACTTCTCAGCGTGCCTAAGGCGATCGTTCACTAGTGATCTTGTTAGCCTGCAACAGTGGTTATTAGACCAGGCAGCCTGTTTACTGGTGCCTCATACAATACCACGCTTGGCCAGAGAAAGCAGTGTGACGGCCAGACACTAACTTAATAACGAGGAATGAAGCCACTGAAATTGTTTTATTCCTCTCTCAATCGATTTGACACGGTTTCCCGGTTGAGAACCAAGCGATCCGGGGCGTCTATGGTTAAAGCCATTATGACATTTGGTAAAAAGTCATAATCGGTGGTGTCTGAGTTGGCAGGTAATTTTTTCATGTGATTCCCACTCTTTATTCCGTTTGGCACTTTGGGTATTCCGGAATTGTGTTTTGGGTGATCCACAGTTGTATATCAGTTTTGTAACCAGAAAATAGTAAACGAGAACAAACCAATAAAAGGTCTACCTACCTGCGGCAGAATTTTCATCCATCTGTGTGATTTGTTTGAAGACTAAATGAACTGCAACCCGGCTCCTTGGTTGTTTATTTTGGTCACCCGATGGAATGCGACCACTGGTAAATTCTGAAAAGTTCCTTAGCATTTGAGACGTAATAATCCACACTATTTGATGACTTATTCGTTGGATCAACTTGGGGAAATTTTCGAAGTGTGCGCGCAGTTTTGCAATTTCATTCCGCACGCGCTGCTCATCTGTGCGTTGCTGAGCCATTGGGGTGCCGTCATCGCGAATACTGGGTTAATCGGGTTAAAATTTTGAAGTAGAATGTTTGTTACTTTTAAGTAGTATCATTATTTAACAAAAAGTGTGCAGCTGATATTTTCTTTTCCTCTCGCGACAGAAAATCTGTTCGATAGCGATTACATAACTTAGATTCGTGTTATACCGTATATACTGAGTAAAACGCATATCCAACGTAACTAATGTGTACTGCCCCAAACAGCCGTTCTCCTAACAATATTGACGAGTCACCCCGGCTTGAATTAAATAGACTGACTCTGGCATGCTTGTGCATTAGGTCAGTGTACTACGGTTGTTTATAAAGGAAGTCACCCCGCTGTTCACACTGTTACTGGGACTATTTTGCGTGTGGTTGCAGTGGGAATTCAACTTGATGAACAATGAATCTGCATTTTAACCAAGTTTCTAACAGTTTAACCAGTTTAAGTATCAGCTAATCTAATCATTATTCATAAAGACGTAACGATGATAAAATTGTGGTCCAACGCATCGTTCCTAAAGTATATTGATTCGTTCTTTATTGCAAGCATTTGGTGAAGAAGTAAACAACTGTAAGATCTACGTGCGTATCATATTGAAACGTGGTAACTAATGAGTTAGCTAACACCCCTGATACCACAACACAGTACTGTTAACTCCTTGTTTTCGTACCTCGAAACTCCCCCTTCTGATTTTGGTAACCAACAGCTATTATCATACATACTTGAGGAGAGTAACTGGATCATCGTTGTCTGAGCTATCTGTGAAATGAAGTTAATTAATGGAGGAGAGTAGTGATACACCAAGTTACAGATCCTATGCAATTATCTCCAATTAAAACTCTATTGCTTGCTTACAAGATGAGATACTCCTTGGACTTGATTATCTGAGCATATACATTCCGTATCTTTGATTCTTAAGCCTAGTTCTTTCTGGCTCTTTATTTTTAAACTTAAAGGTTTGTCTTCCTTTCTGATGATTGTGTAGTAGTCAAGAATCGCTATCAAACCTAGACATGTTACTGTCATTTAGAATGGTTTATGAACATATATATTTAAACCTAACCGAATAACATAAAGCCAATCAAAATTATTGAGCAAACAATCGAGTTGTGAAGGCCATGAAATCTGTGACCGAAGAGAAATTCCCAACCTACTATCTTCATCCTAATAGCTTATGATTTTACTCGCCTCTTAAAAGTTGTTTTACACCAGAGAGCTAGAAGCCAGAGAGTGAGTACACAACTTGGCAAAGAGTGGATTGACGTTCTGGCTACACGACTTATAGCACAATGGTTTTTTTGGAGTTGAAATAAATCTAGGTAATCAGTCCTCGTTACCAAAAGGCTGTATTCCGACTTACCGGTTGGCAACCGGGTGATACCATTTGAAGCATTTGGCTGACTTTGTTAAACTTTGTATACACGATCTTAAGAGAGTACGTTTTGCACTCATCAGGTGAAACTCTTCTAACTTCAATTTAACAAATGCAGGCATCATGTTTAAAAGAGCCTAAAGTATGAAGAAACTGCCTTAGCCTAAGAATCACTAGTTGTGGTTTCATTTTCCAATCTCTCATCATTCGTTACTCAATTAAACAGACTGGTCAAAAATTTCCGAAAATGTTTCACAACCACCTTGTCATCTTAAACTCTGAAGATATTTAGACATGAGAAATATGTTTTCTTCGTTCATTTCAGTGAACCTCTTGTAAAAAAATGATGCATTTCCTGCGATTTGGAAACGTTTGAAAAGCTATCGGTTGTCACTAATCGATAATTGTTATTGCTAGTTACGATATCGGTTGTTACTGAGGATTGAAAAGGTTTTTTTATGCGCATGTTGACAGTTTGGAGGTATGAACCTTGAGGTGCTTTTCACCCATTTTTCAGGTGCAATAAAATACAAATGATGTGGGTTGGTAGTATTTCGGTTGATATCCCCGGTTGCCCACATAAAACAAACGCGCTTAATACCGTTGGATAAAAGGGGTCAAGAGCGTTCGGCGTTGTCTAGTTGGCACTAACGACCATCAAGCAACAAATTAACAGAGGCCAACACAGATTGCACGTGTGTAAAGGATGAATTTATGAGACATTCCTCTATCAGCAGGTGTTATAATTCGATCGGGTGTGCAAAATTAAACTACGAAGCGTGATTTTGGCCTCTTCGTATTGAAACAAAACGAATGTGAAATGGTAACAAGTATCGCCAGTCTAATAGTAAATCACGAACATACTGATTCCGTGCATCCAGATTACCGTCGAAACTGGCTCATGTGAAATAGGATTTCTCTGTAAGTAAACAGCTCTTTATCTGTCTAGTTAACTTGATAAGATGAATGAGTTATCAGAAAAATGCCCGTTTTCTGCTGATCAAGCGGAGTAGTGAAAAAAGATTGTTTAAGTAAATGAATGGAACTATATATAATACACATTAAGAATGAACAGTGAAAAGCGATGAATGGAAAAAAGTTGAGATAATAAGCATTAACAAGAGACTTTTTGAAGATACAAATGTTCGGGTTGCTAAAATGAACTTGTGACTCTCGAGCAGGTTGTTACAGTCACTTAATGATTTATTACTCAAAACAACCTACCACCAGATTTTAAGTAACATAAAACTACAATAAATTACCACATTTTTAGTTATTAGCAAGTAGTCAAGGTTTGGTCAATTCCAAGTTAAACATCATTAACATGTGGTCACAACTTTCGGTGTTTCCACACAGATGTCCATACCACCGCCTGACCTTTTCTGTTACCTTGACCTGATGGTCAGGCTTGTGTGCTGTTTTGATCCGGAGGGCTGTGCTGAATGCGACCTCAGTCGTCGCAGGTTCAACCATGTCAGATTGGCCAAAGGGGAGCAGCCAGACAAAAAGCAGATGCGTCCGTTGTGAGTCGTTCGTTGTATATGGTGTCAGTGTGTTCCGTTTCGGTTGGGTTTGTTTGTGTGGTTTGTCTGTGCAGTACTATCTCTATGTGAATGTACCGAATTTCTTGGGTTGTGACTGTCGAGCCTGTTCTGGATGGTTGGTGCTGATGCGTATGTGTGCGTGTGTGTCACCCGCTGCCTTGCGGTACAGGCTTTCGAGTCAAAGGCTTTGATTGAGGACCCTAATCGCTTTCCTGTCTAGGTCTGGGCGTCCTGGCTGTATCCTAAGCCCATAAAAGCCATGACTTTACAACATAAACCAAATACCATACTGCATCGGCCGTCGCGCAGGATAAACCGTGTCGCCCTATCTGCTGCACATGGCAGGGTTGATAGGTGAAAATATGCTACTGCCAATCACTCACCCTCATACTGTCCCACCAATATTAATCCCCGAGCAGATAATGCTGACTCAAGTTCCAGTAACCTGAAAACAGCAACTTGAAACAGGCCCGGGGACGCAAGACGCTCTGTGTTGGAGCATGGAATGTGCGCACGCTGCTGGATTGATACAGCTCCAAAGGATGGTCAGAACGGCGCACTGCACTGGTCGCGATGGAACTGCGTCGCTATGGGATCGACGTAGCAGCCTTGAGCGAGACAAGGCTTGCGAACCAAGGTAAGTTACGGGAAGCAGGTGCCGGGTACACGTTCTACTGGATAGGTTACCCGACAGACGATGCTCGGTAGCATGGTGTCTGTTTTACAGTCGCTGATCGCATCAACGAGTTGATGATAGGCGAACCGCACGGCATCAGCCCTCGAATGCTGTCTATGCGCCTGCGACTCGGTCGAAGTAAGTGTGCTACATTTGTTAGTGTTTATGGTCCAACTATGTGTCACACTGATGATACAAAGGACCAGTTCTATGATCAACTGTCCACCACAATCCGGTCGGTGTCTGTGACTGATCGACTGTTTGTCTTGGGTGACTTGGACGCTTGAGTTAGGCGTGACTTGGTAGCTTGGCCGGGAGTCCTCGGACCCTACGGCATTGGTTCAGTGAACGAGAACGGTGATCGTCTGCTCCGCCTGTGTGCTACTCACGAACTGGCTATCACGAACACCCGATTCCAGCTGGATGCGAGCGACATCACGACGTGGACTCATCCACGAAGCGGCCATCACCACTTGCTTGATTACGTGATTGTGCGATAGCGCGACATTCGTGAAGTGCGTGTCATGCGAGTGATGCGCGGCGCTGAATGTAGCACCGATTATAGACTGATTAGGACTAAATTATTTATCCATGTACGTAAGTCTGTTCATTGTTGATCTTTCGGACAACGGCAGAAGCTGGATATCAAACGACTGAAAAACTGCGAGACGAAGACCTCTTTTCAATGTGCAGTTGCCGCCCGTCTGCACGACGTTCCTATATCCACTACCCTTGAAAGTATGTGGCAGTTAATCTAGGAACGGATCACGACAGCAGCCACCGAGACGATTGGTGTCAAACGCCAGAAACGTCCGGACTGATTCGACGACAACAACGCGGTTATCGCCGAACTGGTACGAGAGAAGAATGCTGCGTCTGCTGCCTCCACAGTGGACCCGGACAATGGAGCGAAGAAGGCGACGTTCCGAAGTATCCGCCATCAACTGGCCGAGCGTGTTCGCGGAATCAAGAACAACTGTTGGATGAAGCGAGGTGAGCGGATACAGGGCTTCGCAGATCGTCGGCATCATAAGGAATTATATGATTCGCTCAAAGCGATATTCGGCCCATCTATCCAGTTTACTAAGGCACTGGTAGAAGTGGACACTGGCTGTTCGTGTACCCAGCCAGAGGACCATGAAAATCTGGCGCAAACAATTTGGTAGCCTACTAAATCGTCCTACTACCATTGATTGGGTGACCATGAATAGCCTGCCGCAACAGGCCACCAAGCCTTCACTTGCTGTCGCTCCTGATTTATTAGAAGTGCAGAGAGTAATTGGTCAACTTCGCAACGGGAAGGCTGCAGGTGAAGATGGATTGTCAGGCGAAATCCTGAAGAATGGCGGGCCGGCGGTGGAACGTGTACTGCTCCAGCTGGTTCACTCCATCTGGGAGCACGAGGAGATGCCACAGGATTTCAAGGATGCTGTGACAGTACCTTTGTTTAAAGGTAGGGGTAACAAGCAATGCCTTGACAGCTATCGGGAGATCAGTCTGCTGAGCTGCGCAGGCAAAGTGCTTGCCAGAATCCTTCTGAGCCGGCTGAATTCGGAAGTCTTAGAGGCCAATGTTCCTGAGGAGCAACGTGGATTCCGAACGAGTCGCGGTACGACCGACTTGGTGTTTACCGCTAGACATGTTTAGGAGGAGTGCTGAAAACGCAACCAGCCCTCGTGTGCCATCTTCGTGGACTTCACCAAAACCCGAAAAAGGTGCTGTATGGACAACTG
>JTDE01001071.1:94059-104258 GCA_014338405.1 Paragonimus skrjabini miyazakii
CCTGTTGTAAGCAGCTTCTGAGTGTACATGAACCGCTTCTCTGTTGACATTCACGGCTGATTTCGTCTGTCGAAACAGTGGGCTCATCCCGAAAACCGGATACGGATTTTCTGATAGCTTTCTGTTGGATCTGTTCACAGTCTGATTGACTAGTATGCTCTAATTGAGAAACTGGTCAATAAACGAACGCGATTGGCGTCAGTTTGTAAAAACTAATGTTTGCTTGAGGTATATATGCTAGAATGGTTGTTGTAAGTGACTAAAAATAACAGCAACCGTTTTGATGCGGTTATCACAGATAAGTTCGACAATTTCCCCTTAAAAAAGATTTGGATTAACAGTGACCACGTATCAACTATCGTGACACGCTAGTCATTCAGTACATTTTCATCCACTGAGTTCTCTCCCAACCTGTTATTGGCTGGCGTCTGGAGACCCACCAAGAGCTATGTTGAATACAAATGATGATCTCTTTCATGTATATCTCGTTTATGATAAAAAGAAACCGTAATCTTTTTCTGATTTCACAGAGAGTGAAGCGATAGACTATACTTGATGGAACCCATCCCCATACAAACTTAGCAGGTTCGGCATATCTCAGAATAGCAAGTTTTGAATAAGACAGTTGATCTACGAGTTGCCAAAAATATCACCATCTGGATGATTAACTAGTCATACTACGGTCTAAATCATTTGCTATGTATGGTCAGCTGATCGCGTTCAATCGGACTCACAGTTTACATCCTGCTGTTAGTAATACTGCTGCTTACCTCCTTTGCTGGTGGGGAGTACATGTTTTTGCAACACCTCAGTAGTGATATGCTTCGTTCACCTAGTACAGACAGGTTTATGTGAAGATATCAGTAGTATCTGCAACCCGTGTACATTATGCAATAAGCCCTCCTCAATTTGGGTCCATCGTTTTCTCAGCTCCCTTTTGTACACGTCCTAACGTTGTGTAATAAGTGCTGTCTGTGTTGTTGTCGTAGAACGATCAACACTTGTGTTTACATCTTTTATGTTTGAATAGTGAACAGTTTTGTTTGAATTTTCATTGGTAACACATGCTCATCACTTAGTTCTTACATCTCCCCACGCAATGCCGTTTAAAGGTGACCTATTAATAGAGAGGCTAGTCGCCTAAAGAAGATAGGCAAGTTGGGCCATTGGTTTGCGTTCACAAGACAGAAAGTAAGATGAGGTTGTTAATTTGGGTGTAACCATACTCAGCATTCTGCTCTCGGCGGGCCTACGCAAAGTAACCGGTTAGGCTTTGCTAGGTTGGGCTGTTTTCTCTCTTAAGCATTCTAACCGCTCAACCATGCTGACTTAAGCAGGGTAGGATTTAACGATTAATTTAATTAGTTCCGATTCCTAGGTGATTTGGTGTACCAGTTGTAGGAACCGGAGGGAAGTTTCTAAATTTGCCACTTGACAAACTCCTTCTTGACATTCAGAGATTTGATTGATATCGTTCTCTGCTTTCTTTGCGGCTTGCCGTTTTTAGCGTAATGATCTGTTGTAAAATCCTTGTTATTAAACGTTGAATCAAGCTCCTGTGCAATTGTAAAACGACTTTTTACGTGAGAAGTAAATGATGCTGCAACACTAATCAAGCACCCACAATAAGGTATGTGAGTTATCTGTTCAGTGGGCGATTACAGGTGCACATCATATCTAAAGAAAAACTGAAGAAGTGAACTAACATTATGCGTCGACAGCTAGACAAAGCATTATTCAAAATTGTTCAAAAATCACGGACCCTATCAAGGCACTGTTGATAGTGAACACGCATACATAAAAAAGCTGTCTCATCTACCATATCAACGATTTTAGCAATAAGTAAACAGAAGCTACCTTGTGATCTTTTTTGGTAAATTAACTTAGTTTACTTCCATATAGTTTGAATATCACCCAAAAATGATAGCAGCTGTCACATTCCAATAGACTTTCCATTCGAACCTTTCAAAAGGAAGCATTACACTTAAGTTTGGCTCTCATTAGAGCTCGTCAGTGGTGCATATCCTTGCCACGAGTGGGACCAGTACTCCGGCCACGATTTCATCGGGCAACCGTGTTGACCATTGCGCCATTTTCGAAAGGGGCCGACTGGAAAGTCTATGAGAATGTGACAGCTGCGACCAACTGTGGGTAATGTTTAATCTGTATGAAAACCAAAATCCCCTACTACTCATCAGTAATCAAAATATTGCTCAACAAGTCAATAGTTTATGTGATTTCAACTTTAAAAAAATTCCTGGTCGAGGGGTCATCGATTGGAGTTAACAAGATAGTTACTGTGTCTGCTCTCGAGACGATTAAGCGACCTGATCATTACTTACAAACGAAATCAGTTGAGGGTTTACATGTGATAATTCGGTCGTGCCTAATTTGGGGTCAATGGGACAGTGGTAAACACGGTTGCCTCATGAACGGCGTGGCCAGAGTTCTAGTTCCGGCCACGGAAAGTCTATGCACTAGTCTGTCTTTATTTGCTGTCCAGTTGTTTATTTACGTAGTGTGATACCCAGACGTTGAACATCTGAGTTTTTTCATGTGAGTTTTGAGAAATGAGTTCAATCATTTCCACTTTTCATATTTTTAGCTAGTGACACTTAAACGTTGCTCTTAATGATGAAGACGGTGATGATGGCTGAATTCCAATTTCGCATTTAACTTTTACTCTACTTATATATTTACAGTAGTATATATTTATCTCTTAATTTGACGTGACTTAGCTTGCATTATGCGTTAGTACTCAAATATTTGATACGCTAACATTTATATGATTTCCACAAACTCTTAATAGACAGTTAACAGTTAAACTCTATCCGACTTTACTAATTATATTTCGTTTCCTATGACATCTTACCATATATTTTTATATGATTAACAATAAATCGCCACATATTTTACCGCCCAAGTTAACTGGACAACTAATCACGCGTTTCCGCTGCACTGTTGTTTGCATTTGTAAACTTGGTCGTAAGTGACTGTTCATTTAAATTGTTTAATAATGTAATTATAGAATCACGCTCGACATAACCATATATATATATGTACGTAAAATTTTCTGCCCTCTGTCTGTTTTAAGATATATGTATATCTGTATGTATTTAGCCCCGACCGTGCGTAAGACTAGGCTACTAGAACGCATAATCCGATTCTTTTGTTGATTTAGCATAAGTTGACCAAAGGCTCAAGCAAAACGAACGGTACCGACGAACGATGTTCTGTCGTTGATGATGAAGATAGTGGCGATGAAGAAAATAAAGTGATTAGCAAGTTGGCTGCAGCCGAATTGGGTTTGAAGGAATTAGGGATTGATTTCCAAATCCACTCTACGTCACAAAACCCATACAGGTTTAGAAAGGTTTAAGCTGAATGGTCAGCCTCAGCTATTTTATGCAGAAAGGCATTGGTAATGCTGACTTTCGTGTATCTGATGATGTAACTGATAACTCTCTTAAGGTTTCCGTGAAAAATACCCAAGGTGTCGAAGCGGTGGCGCAGCCGTATGTTGGTGGACTGCGGCTCATCGATTCAAACGATCGGGTCCTGTGCACGTGCGAGTGATATGTTTAAGTCTCGAAATGGCCAACAGGACGCGGGTAATCTGGCCGGGGAGTTTAGTGCACTACGATATCTGGCATTCGAACGATGAGGATGTAAAGAACGCTTACCAAACGCGTTGGTGAAGAAGTTACCAAGTTCGAATCAGATGAAGGATCCTAATGAACACTGGGAACAAAGCGCCAAAGCTACGAAGGCATGCGGTGAAGAGGTATGTTTCCAAGGAGCTGTTCAGTTGCGACAGAACTGGAATCCCATCACGTCATGAAAGAACGTTGCTCGATTCCAACTGGTTCTGAATATGATGACGACCGTCGAAAACTTAAACGCAAGCTGACTAAAAGCTTGTGCAAAGACCGTGAGCAATACTTCGTCGAACAATCAAAAGAGATGGAAAAAGCCTTTTTATCTGGGAATAGCAGAAAGCTTTTTTCCCTGATCCGTGGTTGTACTGGCCGTCAAGTCGGTGTAAGTGAGACCATATGTGAAAAAGTTGGTTCACTTATTACCAGTCAATCGCGCCGACTTGACAGTTGAGTTGAACAGTTTGAAGAACAGTTCAGCTGGCCTCAACCAGATCATGTGGACGACGGTATCCGATTGGTCAGTTATTGCACTCCAGACCGTCCTCCGTCGGAAGCAGAAGTGGTCCTGGAGCTTAAATCATTAAAACGTAATAAGGCTCCTGGCCCAGACATCCTCCCTCCTTCTCTGTTCATGGATGGTGGGGAGAGGTTGATATCAGAACTGACGATCTGGGAGACTGAAGAGGTGCCTCGTGATTGGTGCCTATCAACAGTCATTCCCATTTTCAAAAAGAGAGCTCGAAGTCTATATGACGACCACAAAGGCATCAGTTTGGAATCTGTTGCGTCTAATTTACTCACTGGCCTCATTTTACGTCGGCTCACTAAGCCCAGAGAAAGTCAGATACGCGAAGAACAGGCAAGATTCCGATCCGGTCGAGGTTGCGTTGATCATATTTTTACCTTGTGACGGATCTTGGAACATCAGCACTGTTACAGACAGTCGACAGTCGTGGTCTTTTTGGACCTAAAGGCTGCTTTCGATTCAGTTGCTCGTAACGTACTCTGGAGCTGCCTTCTCCGCAAAGGAGTATCAGAGAAATACATGAATCTATTGAGATCACTATATGTCCATTCCGAAACCAGGGTGAGAGTTTATGGACAACTGTCTCGGGCGTTCATCACTTCTAGTGGTGTTTGTCATGAGTGTCCAATTCCCCCCCTTCCTGGTCAATCTTGTCATGGACGACATTCTGGAGGGTGCGCTTCGCGAATCCAGTGGGTTTCGTGTTGAGTTTCTTCCTGATGCTAGATTGACCGATCTGGAGTACGCGGACGACATTGTCTTACTTAGCCCCTCTGCCGAAAACATGCAGACCATGCTGGACAGGTTGAGCGACCGAGCTGGTTTGTATGCAATGCGCTTTACACCTTCAAAGTGCAAAGTGTTGCTTCAAGACTGGGGCACTTCAACTCCTACCTTCTTCATTACAGTCATTACGGCCCGATCCACAGTACATTTTGATCAGGCTCATAGCTGTTATGATGATGATATAATTAAATTCAATGGGGATCCCATGAGGTACCGGCTGTTTATCCGAGGTTTTCCGTCTAGTATTTTGAATGCCGTACAAGACTTCAGGCTCGTTTGCCTCATTTGATGCATTACTGCGATGGTGAGACCAGGGAAGCTTTAGAAAGCTGCGCCATACTGGAGCCTCATCAGGGTTTTAGAGACGCCATGGAAACACTTAAGACAAGGTTTGGTAGCCCGCATGTAATAGCTCGGGTCCACATCAATCGGCTAGTTGCTGGACATATCATGAGGAGGAATGATATAGAAACGTTAAACGAACTAGCAGTACAGGTGAGAGCTTGCCTCAATAAACTACAGCAGATACAGTACAATGCAGATCTGAGTGCTTCTGTAACTGTGGCGGCAATAGTTGGGCGACTGCCTCATGCACTGCAACATGAATTTTTCAAAAGTGCTTCTGGCATACTTCGGACACCTCGAAAGCCTGCCTTCGAGAACCTATTAGAGTTCGTGTGCGGTTGTGCAGAGACAGCAGCCACACAAGCCATGTATACCAGAGAATCAAATTAAAGAAGAGAAGAGTTTTATAAGAGTGAACTACCCGTGGCCCATGAACACCGCATTGCGTCACTGGCTACTCACGTACTGGACGAACTAGACCGGGGTCCTCAGGTCCAAGGAATAGTACCATTGTCGGAGCAGCTTACGTGTTTGAAACACCTGCAAGATGTCAAATTCCCCAATAGTCGTGGTCATAAGACTGGACCGCGTATAGGTAGGACGTACGAGAGGGTAATTGGGCACCTGAACAATGACATGGGAATCCGACAGAGTCATCCTCTACACGTACCCCACTTGGCTGGATATTACTAAGTAACGTTGATGGCGAAGAGTTGAAGAAGTCATGCATTAACGTAATATGTGGCAAACTGAACGGAACTTATACCTTCTTCAAAAATATGTATGAATTTGAATTTTCGGAATCAAACAGTTGTCGTCTCGCCATGTGTGTTGAGGATAAAGTAGCACTGGGACAGATGGAATCATTTACCTTTACATGCGGCCTCCATTGTGAGATAAGCCTGCCGTGGAAAAACCGTTTTTCGAAATTGCCCAGCATTTATCCAGCAGCTTACCAGAGGATAATGTCACTTCGAAGAAAGTTTATGAAAGACCCTGCAGTTCATCAGTTGTTAACCACAGCTGTAGGAGATTATTTGTTGAAAGGGTTCGCCGAACTCGTTAAACTCGAGAAGTCGGCTGGTAGAACTAGTTCCTGATGTATCCCACACCATGCCGTTACGCATCCGAACAATCTATGAAAGGTTCAAATCGTAGGCAAGTACTTATCAACGTATGTCACTCAATCAGCAACTACGAAAGGGATCCGACCTTGTCGGCAGTTTGGTTGGTGTTCGGATGTGACTTTGAGTAGAACGTATTACATTGACGGCTGGCCGTAAAACCATGTTCCGCCAAGTTATGAGCCCTACAAAGGACACAGACTATCTGTGATATTTGTGGTGGCCTAATGGACAGTTCCATTTAGAACCGGCCGTATTTCGTATGACTGTTCACCCATTTAAGACTACATCTCCTAGCCTTGGCAGTTTCGCAGTCAGCCGGACAATAGAAAACTGTATCAATGAATTTCCCCACTCTACACTATCTGTTATAACGGGAAGTTTTTACGTGGATGCCTGTCTGTTCAGTTGCAACTCCGTGAAATAAGATTGGAATCTAGCCTCCCAGTTTATAGAGATCGCATCTAAAGGCGGATTTAATTTGACTAAGTGGATGAGCAACCACAGTCGAACATTGTCTGTCCAACCGACTAACACGAGTTCTAGTGATTGCGTGCATTGTAACCTGCAACCCTATACATCTAACTCTTGAAGTAATGTGGAACGTTCGCGGTGGTTATATTACCATTCACCTAAATAAGTCCAACGCCGAATGTAATCGGAGAGTCAAACTGTCCTGTGTAGCCCCCATTTATGATTCTATGAGATTTGCTGCCCCTGTATTGCTACCAGCCAAACTACTAGTACGGTCATTTGTAAGAAAAAATATGAACCTGGATAAAGCTGCGGATAAGGTGGAAGTGAGTGAATGACTGAGCTTTCTTACCGATATCCGTTCGTTAGAACACATGCGAATTCCGCGTCCTTGATTCCAAAATGATTCGCTGCTGCAGATATGAAACTACACTGTTTCTCACATGCACCCGAGCTGGGCTATGGAGCAGTAGTTTACGCTGAGGTAGAACACGATGATGAGTGTTTCTTGTGTTCTGTTTTGATTGGAAACTCTCGTGTCTCTTCAAGAAAGTCTGTTGCAGTTCCGCGTTTAGAATTAACGACCGCAGTTCTTGCCACCCATTTAACAACTCAGGCTATGAGAGAACAAGTTAAAATTCAGTCCGATATTTTGGGTAGAATCGATGGTGGTCTTACAACTGATCCGTTCGACAACTAAGCGGTTTGCCAAATTTTATAGCAAATCCATCGTCAGTAATACATCAGTGCTCATCTCAGCTCTGCTGGGATATGTTAAAACCTTAGAGAAACCCGCGGATTTAACATCGACAACAATACGTGCATACGGTGAACACACGTTGAATCGACGGTTTCACTGACCTGACTTTCTGAAGCGGAAGGAATCAAAATGGCCGAATGTACCAAAAGCGTTAAACGAATTTGTGAGCGAAAGGATAAAGTGGGATGCTATTTCGGTTTACCATTGTGAAATGGCAAGGTCATGGTTTGATAGTTGGTTAGAAGACGTTGTGATGGACAGTAACAATTTTACAACGGTTTAAAAGATATCCGATGGCAAACTTTGATAGGTGGGACCATTGAAACCGAATGATATCCAGGAGGTGGAATTGGATTTAGTGCGAGTGGGACGGCAGCTTCATTTTGGCGACGAAATTGAAACGGTTCAGAATCGTACAGTAAAAGTGTCCAGTAGATTTCTTAAATGTGTCGGGAGCCCCCTGGGAAAGTTGTGCCTTCTTTTAGAATATGGAATCCTATGAACCGGAGGAAGGTAAAACTAGTCCCCACCGCAATATGATGCGAAACACCCCATTCTTTTACCAACAAGGCATCTTACCACACGTTTACTTACTCTGGACTAGCACGAAAATGTGGGCGTGTTGTAGCATCTCACGTACCATCAGAAATTCGACAACGATACTGCATGTTGCGGCGAACATCGGTAGTTCACGGACCCTTGCAAAATTTTACGAAGTGTAGGATGTTGAATGCCAAACCATGCAGTCCGCAGACGGTACCTATAATTAGGGACCGTATCTTAGCCTTCCAACCAGCATCTAATTCCGTGGGTATTGATTACTTTGGCCTACTGTTCATTAAACACAGGCAAACAAAAGAAAATCGATTTGGACGCAGGTTCACCTGCATATCGAGGTAACACGAGCAATGGACACAGACTCCCTTTTGTACGCATTCCAACGGTTTATCGCCAGACGCGGGGTTCCGTTGAGAATCTACAGCGAAAACGGATTGAATTTTAGAGGGGCCTATAAGGAGCTGAAGGACATTATTAACTCATGGAAGTAGGACAGGATAAATTGTTACTTCACGGAAAGAAACTGTGAGTGGATATACAATCCATCCTACGCTGGTCATTGTGGTGACGCACGGGAGCGAATGATACGTTCGATAAGGCAGATATTCCGGCTAATCACATGTGCTCGAGGAATAGATGATGAATTTATGCAAACCACGATGACAGAAGCAGAGAATCATTAAAAGTCGGCCGCTAATTCTTAACCCCGGTCAACCGGATGACTTGCGAACACTGTGCCCCAGCCAGTTGTTGAATTTAATGGGCGAATGTTCAACGGAGCCAAAAGAATCTCAATTACCGTAATGTTTAAGCAAACCTTGGCGACAAGTTCACAGTTTGTCTGATGAATTCTGAAGACGGTGGCTGATGTGTTGTCTACCAACATTACAGAACCGGCAGAAGTGGCACGAAAAAAACAGAGAGCTGAAGATATAGGACCTAGTTTTAGTCAACGATATCCGCACTTCAAGAGATCTGTAGCCAAAAGACACAGTGGAAGAAACGAAAAAAAGGCATGAGAGACTGGCGAGAGAATCACTTATACGAACGAACAAAGGAAGCTTCGGAAGAGAAGTTTCCCAGATTTGTTTGTTAGAAGAAACTCTGGACGAATAGATTATCGCCGGCACAGCAATTGTATGTGAATGTTAATTTCACATTTAACTGTTACTCTACTTAAACATTTACAATAGTATACTTTAATTCTTTAATTTGACGTGATCATCATCATAACAGCCAGGAGCCTGGCCAGAGGGTACTGTGGTTTGGGTCGACACTCACCTCAACAGTGACGTGGAATATCCTAAAATAACACGCTACTAAGACGTTTGAACATTATTAAAAGAAGACTAAGCGGAAGAATTAGAAATGGTATGGAGACAGGTTCGCCATTGACTGCGACACATCGCCATCTCGGGCAACATTTCCAACCAGCTGTTTGAATGATCACGAGGACCCCATTCAGGCAGGCGACATCTACCCACTTTGATCACTTGAGCAGTCAGGGTCTTCACATTCCGTGACCACTTTGTTGCTTGACCTCCATGTGGTTTTGCCCAACTATTGGTGGCCTCAACATATAATGCCCTGTACGGTAAACGATCAGATGACTTACGGAGTACGTGACCCAACCATCGCAAGCTGTGTACCGTAATTAGTTGACCAATTGATCGCGCATCTCGAGCGTTTCGGAATACGCATCGGCGAACTGCCACATTGATCACACGATCAGTCCACTTACTGTGGACTAATTGCCGGAGACAACGATGGTCAAACACAGCAAGCCTGTTGATATCTTCTTTGTGAACAGGCCACGTTTCCGAACTATAAAGCAAAATGGAACGCACACAGGCATTATATACCCTTCCTTCCAGCGATAACCGGACGTCTTTCCGACGTCAGAGATGACGCAGTTTAGCAAAGGCAACTCGTATCTTTGCAATCCTCGCTGATATCTCATCAGCAAT